>VDFB02052625.1:0-85107 GCA_007258455.2 Sequoia sempervirens | reverse complement strand
TGTTGTATGATTTCATTGAAAAGATCATAGAACGCAGATCTCAAATTATAATTGCTACGGATGAGAAAACTACTCTGCTGGCCAAGCTCACCACAGAGCTTGATAAGGAGAAAAGTGTACTTTCCCAGGAGCGCAAAGATATGGAAAAATGCCTACTGTCATGGTCACAGATGAAACAGGTAAAGCTCAGTAAATTGGTGGAAGCCGGGGTAACTCCCGATAAAGAAAAATTCATTGAGGTAAGAGAATCCTTGAAACATCAAATTCAAGTGATTCAATCTCTTGCAGAGGATCTCCACCAAGTGCAGGAAGATGTCGAAGGACATCATGTGGTTCTTGAAAAAGGTATCAAGGAGTTACCAGGACAACTTCTTGAGGAAAATCGTATCTTCCTGCCAGCCACAAAAATATCCAAGATCTTCAAAGAAGCCATCATGAAGTTGATTGACAACGCAGACTTTTCAGAAGTCTCTCTAAACGTCATTTGTGATACAAGGCTCACATTAGATAACCTAAAAACGCATCTTGACAGGTGCAAGAAGGTTCACTCATCTGCCATGAGATCCATCACGAGAATTCACACCATTGTGGATTACACTGTTGGTTTGGATGAGAAGTTCGTGCAGGAGACCAAGAAGAAATACGAAGACTTCTGCGCCCAGAGCAAGGAAACATGAAAGTTCCTGATCTCCAGTGTTAGACATTTTTTATGCTTCCCATTATGCATCTTGTAAATATTTCCTGACATTTTGTCTTTTTGTAAAGTGTAATTGCACCAAGTTTGAGATGTAATTTCATTAAGAAAAATTACACTTTGACTTTGGTCAAAGTTAGGTGAGATCTCCTAAAATCACTCACCCAACTTTCCTTGATTTTCTCAAATTAGTCTCCTAATTTTTCTCTTCCCTCTTTCTATATATATGAGGGATTTCCATTGTATTGTTTATCCTTTAGTTTTTGCAACGAAGTGTTGCTCAATTTGCAACAAATTGTGAAACTTTGTGTTCATATTTTGTGAATCTAAATCTGATCAATAGAGGAAGAAATTGCATACCAGACTTTGCGTTGAATCGATTATATTTTGAATTTGATTGATATTGGTGGTGATTAGCTCATGAAATTTGACGGACTCTAAGTAATTCATGTAAACTTTGTGTTACATCCTTTATTTGGATTTATATTTGTGTTTTGTTTAACTATTGTTGAATGATCTACAAGACTTTGTGCTTGTAATTGCTCATGCTCTTTGGATACTTTAGTGGATGATCTACAAGAATTTGCACTTGTAATTGTTCATGTTGTTCGAGGAATTGCTGCATCTAAGAAGACTTTGTGTTTCCAATGCAACAAACGATACATCCTTCACAAATCCAACATTGAAAAAGCTACGGAACGACTTTGTGCCTTCATGAGCTTTCCCTTTTCTTTTATTTGTTTATTGTTTATCACTTCTGGTATCTCTACGCTTCGCTTTGACAAGATAGAGATTTTGGCATTACTGCTCGTTGAACGTTTAAGTTTATTGTGAATTAAGAACTTCCAATAGTGAAGCATTGTAAACATATTCTCTGAAAAAAGAGAGAAGGATGAATGTGACACGCCTCCTCACTTCGTAAGTATTGTGTACATTTTGTAATTACTTTATTTGTTTTACTATAGCTTTTGTCAGTAGTAAGAAGGGTGCCTCCCCTTTCTGAGAGGAGAGATTTATATCTCACATAGTTGTGGCTAAAGTCCTAGTTGTGTAATCTATCAAAAATTTGATTACATAACTTTCACCCAACAATTTTTTGGTGACTCCGTTGGGGAATGACATACGCAATCTAAGCCTCACGCTTTTGATTGAAGTAGATAAGTTTCTTGTTTCTTACTGTTCTTTTGTATATTGTTACTTTTATAATCTCCATCTTGTTTAGATCTACATTCTGGCAGACCGAATATATACACGAGGATTGAGAGCTCAAGGAGTAGCAGATCCACTTTTTGAAGAGTTGTTGCAATGTAATTTTCTGTTACTCCTCCACGAGTAAGGTCACCACTGCAATGTGCTGTAAGCTACCCTCCGTGTAGCCAAAGATCTCCTCTCCCAAGTGTTTGGTCTATTTACCACAGGTGTCTCGTTCAGGTACCTGTTGTGCAACCAGCTATGGCCGCACCACCTACAGGACCATGGGGAAATGCTTTTGGTCCCCTCTATTTGGCCGCACCTTTGCACAAACTGCCACGTGTTTCCAGAAAGCATCTCCCGAAGTTTCAAGGTGATGGAAAACAACATCCCTTTGAACACATATCTGCATTCTACATCGTTTGTGGCGTTCTTGGCATTGAGCATGAAGACGTTTCTGTAAGATTGTTCATTGAATCCCTTCAAGGGGTTGCAGCCGAATGGTTCTTTACTCTTCCTAACGCCTATGTCACCGACTAGGCCCCTCTTTGCACAAATTTTGAAGAAAGATTCAAACCTACTGAAGATTCACACGCTTTATTGGCACAACTCACCACCATGTGCAAAGAAGCTCACGAGACCATGCACAAGTTCGTGGAAAAAATTAATAAATTGGTGATGCGGATCCCAAATGATGCAAGACCAATGGATCATAACCTGAAGTGCTTCTTCATCAACACACAATTACCCAAAGTAAGTTTCTACTTACGCAAGGAAAATTTTGTCAACGTCAAAGCAGCTCAGCAACTAGCTGCCAGCCTGGAAGACGATATGATCCTTGCTGGAGAAATAAGGATGGGAACTAATGGAAACAAAAGGATGCAAGCCTCAGGGTCTTCAACATCTAATATTAGCACTCTTAGTGCCAGCTCCAACTTTACGGATCCTATGGTCCAAAGGCTAGCAAATGAAGTCTTGTCTTTGAAAAAGAAAGTTTCAAATAATAACAACAATAGCAACTACAAGGACGTCCCTAGGAGGACTTTCCCTAATTACGCTAGCAACAAAAGTCAAAATCGTCTCCCAACGCCTCTAGGAAGGCTTGCTTTGGAAGCCCCACCTGCTAACAATTTTGCGGGATATTACGAGGCTAAACAAGACGATTATGCACAACAAGAATACCTTGAAGAAGAAAATGTCGATCTCTTCCAGGAAGAAGAAATTGAATCAGCTGGCGACTCTTAGATTAGCTACTTGCAAATGATGGAGCAAGAAGAAGAAGATGACTTGGTGACTGACACTTATGCTATTTTTACGCAACATCAACAAAATCAACTTGACAAAGCTCAAGCTACTGCTCTCCCTGAAAAAGAGAAGCCACCGGTCACGATTGCCAAAAGAGGATCTCCCCTCCCTTGGCAACCCAAGAAAGCAGCGAATCCACAAGTAAGTACCCCTCATCCCTCTTTATCAATTCCTGTTGCCCCTAAAGCTAATTCCCCCATTCCAAAGACCGGTGTGCCTTTTGTAAAACCAATTAGTGAAGTTACGACTTCCAACCTACAAAATTCTTTCCAAGATTTTGACATTATTAACCATGCCAAGAAAACCAAGGTTCAGATGTCTGAGGCTGAATACCTAAAAGCCAACCCCGACCAATTTGACAGGCTTGTTAAGTTTGTTAATGACAAAAGAATTTCCCCAAGTCAAGATACACCTCCAGAAACCCTTGTTACTCCTAAACCCAAGATGCCACACCTTGTGTCCAATCCTCCAACTTCCTCTGAACGCATTGATCCATTTTTCATCTCCCTACTTGTAAATGGTTTTAAGCTGAGTAACTGTGTCATAGATTTTGGTGCATCCGATAACGTGATGCCCACCAAAGTAGCCACTGCTTTGGGCCTTGAGATGACCAAAAATTTCAGCCGTTGTTTCTCCATGGAGAACAAACAAGTGCCATTGATTGGCCAGATCAAAGATGCGCAGTACGCATTCGTTGCATACCTGGAGAAGAAAATAAAAATGACGGTCCTTGTGGCCGATGTACCAGCATCCTATGGAATCCTCCCCAGACGCAATTTATGCAAAGATGTTGGAGGAGAACTAAGCATGGATATGTCTGAAGCAAGAATACCTGTAAAAGGTGTGATGCAAAAATTGGTTCCTGAAAAGGAGTCAAAGTTTTCAGTTGCCCAATCAAATGATCCCAGAGCTCAGATCTTGTTCGAATCCTCAGGCGTGGGAACTTACTATCTACAAACAAATGAGGTGGGTGAATCCTGGACTCGAAATGAGTTAGAAAATGATGATATTTCCTCCACTTCAAATAAATTGTCATCAGGTGATTTGTTTATCTCCAATCACGAATCCTCATCAGATCATGAAGCTTCAGACTTCAACACTATTAGCCTTGGTGACCCCAACGGTTTCTGGTTGCTCGAATTTGATGGTAGCTGCTCTTCGACTGGTTTTGGAGCAGGAATGGTTTTCATTTCCCCCACAGGAATTTTTTTCCCCTTCTCTTTCAAGTTACAATTTGATAATACCTACACACTACCAATATGAGGCCTTGTTATTGGGAATGTAAGCTGATCAAGAAAGTGTATAAAATTCCATGCATAAGGTGATACGTGAGCTAATAGTATGTCAAGTGAGAAATCTTTAGCACAATGTCCTGCATTATCAGAATCTAGTATGGGACTTCATTGAGGAATCTAAAGCTTTGGATACATCTGCTGTCTCGCAGGAAATACAAATACCAAAGCCCATCCCTCTAAAGCAACCTACGCCCCTGGTACCACAATAAAAGACCTTTCAAGGTTCCTACCTACACCACCTAAATGGCCTCACTCAGTCCCTAGGGACAAATTCAAAGAGAACCAGCAAATTCTCGTACCCATTTAATCAGGCCAGACTGCCTCATGGCACTGGCACCTGGGATACGAATGAAGTGGAACAAAACCAATTTGGAACCGGTGCTAACTCCCAGATGGTGAATATTGGAAAATGTTGTACAAATCAAGAAAGTAGCATAATTCTTATGAAGTTAATGTATGAGTATATGGATGTTTTGTGCATATCTGTATGAAGATCTAAAATCATTTCGGCCTAAAGAAGTACAACATGATATTCCCCTCAAGGCCGGAGCTTTGCCTTACAAACAAAAGTAGAGGCAGTACAATCCCAAGATCTCTGGAACAATTCTGGCAGAAGTTCAAAAGATGCTAAATGCACAGATAATATTCCCTATCCATCATTCAACATGGATAGCTAATATCGCTCCTGCCTGTATAAAACAAATCGAAATATGGAAGTAAATGCAACGCACAAATGAAACGTATGAGGAGTGGTATGCTAGGAGATACGCTTATAGATAAAGACAAATGGATCATGAAAAAAGAAGATGTAAAGACGTAAAATTTGAAGAGGAAAGAATCCTTGGCAAACCAAAACTAGCATCTGTAGATTGTAAAACGTATCGGTTTTGTAGACTCAAAAAATTCCATCAGTTGAAACTGAATCTGAATCTTTGGAGCGTCAATTACAACTGGCGCAGTATTACTCTGAAGCTGAATCTTTGGAGCCAAGTGAACAACCCGGCGCAGTACGCCTGTATCCCCGTCCTTGGATCAGAACTAGCTTTCGCTCCATGATCCTTTGTGGAAATTTGAATTGGATGCTAATCGACAAATAAAATTGTTAAGTTAAATTGGTATTGGTTGTGGAATTCACTCATCTGATAAGACTCATGAATTTTAAATTGCACCAACTAAAGCCTTATACTAAGGGTCACTTGATTATTAATTGCATTTAGTACAACTTAAATTCATTTGGATATCATGGGTTGGTTATTTGAGGAGTGCTAAGGTTATTAGAATTCCCTAAATTAGGATTCACCCCTCGCTAATTAGTTTTATTCATGACATAGCTTAACATTCTAGAATTCTCTTTTAAAAGGAGTTGATACCTCAAATATTAATTTAAATTTTCCAATAAATTAAAATTTATCTCCTCAAAGCTAGATGACTAAATTCAAAATATGGTGCACTAGTTGTCATTCAATTCTTCTTGTTCAATAATTATTGGTTGATTTGTTATGACACATTAGGTAAGGTCACATTAAACATAAATTTGAAAACTTTCTATAATCCTATAGGATTAGATCCTTTAGTGTGACATATCAATAATTTAATATTTTAATGTTATTTAATTTGTTCAACTTTGACACAAAATTTAGGGTGAAATTTCATTTTTCACCTACATCCCTATTTGTTAAATAACACCATTGAAAAAATTACTTAAATCATATGCCTTGATTGCTCTAGATTAATTTCCCAAAATGAATCTTATATAAATCAATTTAATATCGCAAGGTCATTGAATAATCCCCAAGGAGGCCTTGTGGATTAATTCATGTAGCTTAAGACCATGAGTGTCTCTTAAAATTACTTATAAAATCCTAGTTTCATTGTCCCCCACGATGTACAATTTTCTTAATTAACTGAGTTTAAATGAAGTAATAGAAATTTAGTAATTAATAGAATGTGCACTCATTTATGACTATTGGATGAGTTTTAATCTTAGCCCTTGGATCTTAGGACAACTATGCAATGCTAGGTCATAAGGATTCCTCTTCAAAGGTTTTTCTTTCTCTTATTTCTTTCTCACTTGTGTTTGCAGGTGGAGGGACTTTGGAAGGGAGACTCTAAGAGAAAGTTGGAGAGGGTTTTTATTGATCTTGACCCATTTCTTCTTCACACACCTCCCTCTCCTCATTTCCCTTTTCCTTCTCTCATGATGTAAACACATGAATATATCTCTTTTACAAATTATTTGTTATCTAATTTCTCATCCTTGAGGCTTTTTTCTATTTTATTTTTGTTTGAATGTGCAACTGCAAATATTTATACAACAACATACACTTATATGCAATTCTTTCATTTCTTGTTTTCCCAACTACAGTTGGGTACTCACAACATATGTATGTATGTATGTATGTATGTATGTATGTATGTATGTATGTATGTATGTATGTATGTATATGTGCTTATTTATGTACATATGTGTTTATTTGTGTACATATGTGTGTGTTTGTGTGTTTATTTAACTCTTTAGTTGTAAAAAAAACTATCGTTACAAATAAGGATAAACTTACTATGGCGGCCAAGGAGTTCTTCCCTGCCACCTCCTTCCTTTCTCTTTGTTGTTGTATTAACATAGAAAATAATAGGGAAACCCGTTTGCGCCCCTCCTTTACTCAATATTTATATATATTTTTTAAATTTTTTATTTGTATATTTTTGTAAAATAAATCTCACACTTTATATATTATATAAATTTATATATAATATATAATTTTAGATATACATCTTTTTTTTCTTGGAATAATTAATTTTATATACTTTTTTATTGACTATATATATATATATATATAATTTATTCTTCTTTTTTCCAACCAACATAAATTATAGAATATATTTATGAATACATAATATTTAATAAAATAATATTCACATGCAATTATTTAAATATGTGAAATATGACCTTCTTAGGCAAAGTTTTGTGTTTTAGTATTTTAACCATGATGTTCTTGTGTAAACTACTTAAGTTTTATATAACCTTTGGATATATTGGTCTTTTAAAAAAAAAAATCCACCTTATAAGAAAAATATTTGGTAAGAAAAATATTAGATATGCCTAACTAGAAGGATATATTTTCCATTTTATAAATCACATGAAACAAACCTTGCAATATTTGCATTTATAAATCATATCTTATTACATTTAATTGTTACAAGAATGATTACAAAAAACTTTTAAAAGGATATTTCCTACATATTTATCTTAGCATTTTTAAAACAATAAAAGAAAGATGGTCATCCTCATAACTTAATTTGCATCTTCAAGTCTCCCATACGTACACATGTACACACATTTTTTCAATGGCCATGAAATTCTCACCTCCCAATCGTTGACCTACTCATAGGTCACCCTCGAGCTAGGAGATCCCCCTAAGAACCAAGTTACACACATACATATACAACCATTTACAAAGCCATGAATAATTCCAACATGATAAAGAACACATATCCAATCATTAATCCATTTTCATTATAAACCAAAACACAACATAAAACCATAGCCCAAAACTCTCATTTTTCTCAAACACATACCTATAAGGGTAAGATTATCCCTAGCACCTATCCCACATTTGCAACATGTAATATACAAATGCACAATATCAAAAATAAAATTTAACACACAAATTTTAAACTTCTTTCACATACCTTGCACAAAAAAATCAAGAAGCCAAGAAGGCCTACCTCCTTGAGCTCTTAAAAAATGAAGACGATAAGTTGAGATCACCTGAACTCCTTCCAATCCCTTCCCAAGGTAAGCCAAAAATTCCTCCAAAATCAACAAGTGAAAAAGTTATCCCCCAAAACCAATAGAAAAAGAATCCTCTTCCCAAAAATCTCTCTTTTTTTCTCATTCTCAAATGGGAGGTAAATGGAAAACCCTAATTTGAGTTCCATGAATGAGGAAGCGACAATTGTCACTCTCTTATTCTTCCCTCAAACACACTTTCCCACAACTGCTCACACATGTGAGAAGTTTTGGGAGATGGGTACACTCTTCCCATGATCTCTTACAAAGGAGGCTCACACATGTGAGAATCATTTGTGAGCTTCCCCAAGTTCATAAATGAACTTAGGGGAATAGGAATGTGACAAAACAAGTCAAATTTTCTCATCTCAAGATCTAATTTTCTTTACTTCTCTATCACATCATAGCTCTTGACCAAGTTTGGCATTTAAATGAACCTCATACCCATAGGTACTTACCCTAAGGCACCAAAAACTAAGAAAACACTTAAAAATAAGTTTTTGAAGACCTTCAAAAACCCCATAAAAGAAAGCATCCAAAATTTTCCACATAAGATGCCAACTCACATTCTAGGGATCACTTGACATTAAATAAAAATCACAAACACATATTCACAATTAATATTACAAATTAAATACATCAAAAATGAGACTATAGTCCCTCCATATAGACTATGGTCTTGGTTTCATGGATTAATCACATTTGATTCTTGGGAGATATCCAATTCCATAGGTCATGGAATTGTACTTGTGCACTCAATTACACATGTCAATATTCATCATAGTCGAAGCAATGCAATTAAACAAGCACATATGCATATATTATCCACTCAATTATCATTACAAGCTATTCATGATATTATCATCTAGCAATTTTAGCTTATCTCTAATTTAAACATAATTTTCAGCATTCATAATCATCAACATATCACAATGCATATCCTTTAATCTTCATACAATAATTACAAACAACATAAACAAAGAAAAAAGTGGGAAACAAGAAAAACAACATAAACAAAAAGCACAAAGAAAATTAGTATAATATGATGATATTTCAAAAATAAAAGAGGAAAATCCAAAAGAAGAATTGCAAGGATGAACAAGATAGAAAGTAGCACAAAAAAGAGCCAAGAACCTACCTTGGACAAGATGAAATTATTTAGAACTTTGTACATAACCAGCAAGCCATTAGAGATGGCTTAGGCTACCTCTATTGCCAACACAACTAACAAATAAGTTATTGCTCAAGCAATAGTTTTTGATTATATAAGCAAGGGATAGGGCCTTGATCCCTTACAAAAGTTGAAAGCAACAAAATAGGCTGGAGCAAACAACATCCAGTCAGAAATAGCAAAACAAACTATAGAAACAACATTAGGGAAACATACCCACAGACAAATTACATTTTGCCCATTCCATTTATCATAATAAAAAACATACTAAACCAATACGAAGGAGATAGGCCCACAAAAAGTGTACATTTAGCCCATTTGACAGTCATAACCAAAAAATACTATACCAGATAAACCTAATCCAACTACTAACCAGATTAACAATTTTTAGCAAAGTATTCATAGAGTTTAAGTATCTGGCCATATAGAGCCAATAACAGTTTTTAACAAAAAAAACTAAAAACGAAACAAAAAAGGCACATATGCCAAGCGAGAAAATCCAAAGCCACATTAAAGGACACCACCTTTGAATCTTCTATCAAGCTCCAACTCGCTTGAAGATCTTCAACAACTTCAACCCAACTATCTTTGTGCTCCCTTTTCACTGCATTCCTTCACCCTTCCTTCTCCTATTTCCTAATCTTGCCTTGTCCTAAAATAGTACCCATGACCGCCCTCTTCATATCACCATCCACAACTTTGCACATATTTTTGATGGCAACTTCCATAGTCTGGAATCTCTTAGAGTCCTCAGCTACTGCAATCTTCTTCTCCATTTGCTCCATCTTGGCAGTCAAAGCATCAATTTTTGAGGTTAAGAGTTTGAAATCCCCCACCTCCGAGTTTTCCAAAATATGGGTAGACTGGAAAGGATTTTCTAGCTAGTCCATGGCAACAGGGCTGTCGATATTAGCCACCTTCTTTTCCTCTCCAGCAAACACTTTTCCTTCCCCATCCAAGTTGTCTTCTTTTGAATCATCATTTTACACGTCTTGGTCTTAACACTCTTCTTCTTTGTCCTCATTTTTAGAATCCTCTTCTTTGGAGAATTCAGTATCTCCTAAGCTATTTGGGACATATTCCTCTTCGGAAGAATCAAAATTCTCCCTCTTCGCGACCTTTTTTCCTTTTTTGTCCACTTGTTTCTCTTTAGAAGCAACCTTTGCTAATCGAATCGACCTTCTCCCACCCAGTGGGGCCAAACTGCTATCAGGGCTTGCATCCTTGTCATCAGAGATGGTTATAGTGAGTTGGTTCGGGGGGTGCCTTTTAGCTCCATCTTTCTACGCTTAACAAGACTAGAGGAGAGGGGTGAAGCGTTTTGTTTCTCTGGGGTAATTTTCAGGAGCTCCTCTAGGGTAGGGTCGACAATAGAGGGAGAAGGGTTTGTGGTAGGCTCATCAATGGGGGGAGAAGGGTTTTTTCTCTTTTTCGATTTAGGAGCTTTCACAAAAGAGTGGGGTTTAATATCAATAAGCTTGAGATGAACAGAGCTATTGGTGTTCAAAATATGTTCAAAAGGGTTAGTATCAGGGTTTTTCTATGGAGAGTTGGCTAAGGAAAACTTGAAGATGGCCCTTATGAGTCCTTGATGGAGAGGTGGGTTGGCTCCAATTTCCATATTTTATTGCATAGAGGATAGAAGGAAAAAAGGAAGGTAATTTTTTTCCAGATGGCAGACGTGATTAAGAATGGGGACGTGATAACCATGTACTGACATAAAATGACCTTCCAAAGTGAACTATTTCATGATTGTAAAACTTACATTGTGGTATGGTGTCAACAACTTCAACCTAGAGTACTCGTTATGGAACCTCTTCGCTTTCTCTTTTGCCTCAAAGAACTTGTCTATGTACTGCTGGTAATTGCATATGGTTTTCTTTGCAATTTTTTTACCTTCATACTTTAGACCAGTAGCCTGGGCTATTAGCTTGTTTCTAACTGTGAAATGGACCCCTCCAATTTTAACCTCACCATCGCTCCAGGAGTTGGCGAATTTGTAACTGAGAGTCTCATTGTAACCTTCCATAGCTTCAAAGAAAGGGGTGAAGTCGACTTTATGGAAAAGGCTCCACAACTCTTCATTCTGTTTCAAAGTGTCACGAATTCCAAGTTCAATTCTTTTTCTTGGGCCCCCCATAGAATCTTCACTTAATAGACAACCCTTTTGAAGTAGCAAATAATCTTTCTCAAAGCCCTTATAGTCAGAAAGTGAAATAACAAGCATGGTTAGCTCTCCAACATTCAGAGTGAAACTTTTAGTTTTCATTTGGTATGGTTTCTGTATTATCATAACATCAATAATGAGAGGAGGTGGATAATTAGGGGGATCACAAAAAAAGATTATGTGCGTGACTCTCAAACCATTTTTAGGAATAATGAAATTCAAATCTTTACAAGTAGGTTTAAAGAGGGGGTCATATTGCACAAGTTTACCAGCAATGCCACCTAAGAAGCTATCATTTTGACAAGTCGCCACATGATTTTTGAAATAGATCTTGGTGGGGGTAATCATTATATCATTCATCTTTGGCTGCCATCCTATAGCTTTAGCATTAGGAATTTGAAATTATTCTTAGCGATGATGAATATTTTATTATTCATCATGGACTGCCACCCCAAAGTACCAACTCTTAGGATATTATTACAATTGACATCCTTAGCATTTTTAAAATTCATCACTAAGTTCTTGGTAGTTTGAGTATGATTGTTAGGACACTCTTTCCCCATACTAGCCATTAAACACCAAATCATGACAATCCGAATAACCTTTAACTCATGTTTATTATCTTATTGATTCATCATGTGTTCCATTTTAAAGGTGTGACTAAACAAGCTAAAGGCACCAACCATCCTTCAACCCAAAATTATAGATTGAATCAAAATTTTCCTTATTAACAATATCCTTAATATGGCTTGGAAGTGAAAAATACTCCCAGTAAGTCCATGAATTAAGCTAAAGGCTTGCATTAGCCATAGCATTGGTCGCATGGTTCCTTTCTCTATACAAGCGATATATTTTATAATGTTGGAAAAATATGAGGAGTCTTTTGCAATCATCCATTATATCTCTCAACTCCCAAGGAATAACAACATTCTCCTTTAGATTGTCAATTATAAGTTTAGAATCTCCTTCAATTATGATATTTGTGTAACCTTTCTCTTTCAATCAGATTAATCCAGCCCAAACAACTATTGCCTCTACAACATTATTAGTGGCTATTTCTAGGCTTTTTACATAACCTTCTATGAGGTTGCCTTGGTGGTTTTTTATGACTCCCCCAACCCAAACCAAGCCTAAATTACCTTTGGAGCAACCATCAAAGTTGCATTTGATCCAACCCAGCTCTGGTGTAGACCAGACAGTGCTTCTTTTGATGAGTTGTTTTGTCCAATTATAGTTTGTTAGGTCCTGTTTAAGCCCCCACATTTGCTTAATTTTGACTTCTTTATAAGACAACATATGTTTGGAAGGGGTATATCTTTTGGTGTTAATGTTTTCTTGAATTTGGTGCCTGATGGCCAAACTCAGATCTTTGTTGTTTTTGGTAGAATCCCTAAAAATTCTATTATTTCGCTCTTTCCAAAGCCCCTAGAAAACAAAAGGGGGAACTTGTCTCCAAAGATTAACAATTATATTGTGGGAGTAAGGACAAACATTCCAACAATCCATAAAGAATTTAATTGAGGGGAACACCCACTTAGTCATAAGATTAGCTAAGAAGAAGGACCACACCTCACATGAATAGGGGCATTGAAGCAACAAATGAACTATAGAACCCTCAACTTCATTACATAAGTAGCATTTGTTGACTAATTGAAACCCTCTCCTTTTTAAATTATCAGTGGTGAGAATCCTCCTGTGGGTGACCGCCCACCAAAAATAGTTAACTTTTGGAATTAAGTGTTTAATCCAAATTAGATTGCAATGAAAGTCTTCCCTGGGGATCAAAGGCCTTTCCAAAAATTCATAAACAGACTTCACCGCAAGAATTTCGAAGGATTTTTTCATCCATATCCACTCATCTTTCCTGTCTCCTGAAAAGAAATCAGCCATGCCCATCTTTTAATGAAGAGTGTGCAAAGCATCATCCTAGTTTTGTTGTCTCCCACCTCTTAAATTAACACCATTTAGGTAATTTTTAAAGTTAGTCCATTACGGCTTCAAACCATCCCAATTGATATACCCTGCCACCTTCTTGCCAAGGATTCTTATCAACCTCTGTTTGATTTGGATGAGGTTGTTATTAGAGGATCAGGTAGATTCATAAGTCAACAAATCATCCCAAAAATTTGTATCTATACCATTTCCAATTCCCTTCTTCACCCCCATTTTTAGAGGCCCCCTAATCTTAAGCAAGTTATTCCATAAAATAAAACAACAAGGAAGATCATCAGTATACAAAAAATAGCCTTGTTCCCTGTTTCTTAGATATTTTCCTTTAAAATTTGAACCCAGTCTTTTGCTCCTTCCATGAGATACCATCCCATTTTAGTCACCAAAGCTTTATTGAAAAGCTTTAGCTTTCTGGTTCCAAGGCCTCTGACCCTTTTTGGAGCACACACCTTTTTCCAACCCACCAGAGCCATCCTGTTCCTTTCTTCAGTGCCAGACTATAAGAACCTCCTTTTAATCTGTTCTATCTTTTCCGCAATGGAGACTGGGATGTTGAAAAGGGAAAGGTAATAGATCGATACATTTTGCAGAGAGGCTTTAAGCAATTGTTATTTCCTAGCTTGGCTTAAAAGTTTCCATTTCCAACTAGCCAACTTTTTTTGGACCCTTTCAAGAATATAGTTCCAGTAATTACTGTTTGGTTTTCTAGAGATGAGTGGGAGGCCAAGGTAGGTGGCACGGAGAGCAACTTCTTGGCATTCCAAAATGCTTATCACCCTTTCTTTGATAAGTTGGTCAGTATTAAAGAAATAAATCTTTCTTTTGTTGTAGTTAATGTGTTGACCCAAGACTTTGGCATAGTTGTTGAGGATTACCTTCCACTGCCCAACTTTGGCAACTAGAGCCTCACCCATTAAGATGGTGTCATCTACGAATTGTTGGTGGGAAGCTAAGGGGAGAGAAGAAACATCTTTGAATCCCTTCAAAAATTTAGCCTCCAAAAGTTTTTGAATGTTTCTTCCAAGGACCTCAGCTACCATAATGAAAAGGTATGGGGAGAGGGGGTCCCCTTGTCTTAACCCCCTCCCACAAGAGAAAAAACCCTTAGGGACACCATTAACCAGAATTGAACATTTAGGGGTCATGACACATGAGGTGATTAATTTAAGGAATCTTCCATTAAACCCAAACTTCCTTAGGACAACAATGAGAAAAGGCCAGGAAACCCTATCATAAGCTTTTGAAATATCCAATTTCAGCGTCATCCCTTATTTCTTGTTGAGTTCCATAGAATGGAAATCCTCATGGGTATAGATAGCAGCATCTAAAATGTGCCTTCCTTGGACAAATCCTTTCTGATTAACTGCAATCATCTTACTTAAAACCATCTTTAGTCTATTAACAATAATCTTTGAAAAGATCTTGTAGGTGGTGTTAAAAAGACTAATGGATCTGAAATCTTGCATTGTGGAGGCATCATTTGTTTTAGGAATTAGAGCAATGACTATGACATTGAGCTGGTTTAAGAGTCTACCTGATCTGAAGAAGTCACAAGTAGCCTTTAAGAGATTTGTAGATATTAACTCCAAAAATTCTTGAAAAATAGTAGGGGGGAACCCATCCAGTCTCGAGGCTTTGTAGGCTCCAAAGGAGAAAACAACAACCTTGACTTCCTAAATGGAAACAACTTTAGACAGATCTTTGAGATCTTGTTTAGAGATAACTTGAGGAATCACCCGTAGAAGATTATCAACCTCGGTAAGGTCAACAACAGGGTCCTCCTAAAAGTTAAAGAACAACAACACAATTTATTTTGAAATTTCCTCATCCGATTATAGGAATGACCCATCCTCCTTTTTTAGATATCTTATCTTGTTTCTGCTTTTGTGCTTCAGAGTTGATTGGTGAAAAAACTTAGTATTCCTGTCTCCAAAAAGCCATTGGATCCTAGATCTTTGTTTCCAGTAAATCTCTTCCTTTTTGTTAATTTTATACCATTGACCTCTTAGTTCTCATTCCTTATTGAAGATAGCCTCGTCTACAACACCCCTTTCCATCAAGTCTTGCACTTCTTTGATGTTGTCTCCAATAGATTTCTTTGTATGAAAAGTGTTCTCAAAAGAGTACTTATTCCAACCTTTAACCCTTTCTTTGACTTTTATAAGTTTAGTGGCCAAGCAGAACATCAAAGTCCCAACACAAGGTTCACTCCACCAGCTTTCCAAAAGATCTTTACTAGCACTTGCATTGGAAAGGGGTGCAAGGGTTACGCCGATAGAAAATATTGGTTGAGTTAAAATTTGTTTTTAGGGATGTGGCGATGAAGATTCTTGAGCTTGAGACAAAAATTTTTAGTCTTTTTCAACCTTTTAAATGAAAATATTGTTTGTGAGTAAAAAATATTTCAATTGCTTAGATTTTTTTTTCTGGTGTCAAAATTATGACAAAACAATGCTGATTGCATGAGGTAATATACACAGTGTGAACTTCTAGTATTTCAATAGAAGTGTCATAATTGTGATTACCTAGGTCACCAAACTTGTCAAGAAAAAATCTCAAAAAGCTTAAACATTTTTATTCTCTTGTGCACATAAACACGTAATTGTGGATGCAGGGGAGCCCATGAAAGATCCATTCTTGGACTAAAGTTTAATTATCATCACCAGGTGTATGCTTTACATAATCTTGTGTAGGACTCTAGTAAAAGAATATCAAAATCTAACCTGGTTAAATAACTCAAAATCAAGTTAGAAAAAAAGCAGTGACAATGAAAACGAAAAAACTTGTAGAATAAACGTTTCTTGAATTATGACTGTTAAACATACAAGGGACTGTTCTTCCTCTGGCGTACAACAATAACTTGTCATGGATAATGTATTTTAGATATAATCTACAGGAAATACAGATTTAATACCCATGCAGCAAAAGCAAAAAGGAAAGATAAAAATGACTTTGTTGTATTGCAGCAATATCTCCATGGCCTTTAAAGTTAGTTTTACAGAACGTAACAAGTTTGTTTCAGTTAGCTGCAGGATCAATTAATGAGAGGCAGTGCATGGCCTAAAATGCCTCGTGATTTCCAATACATGATTTTCTTATTCTTAAAATCAACAATACCTGCTTCTGCTTCTTATTCTATAATGCTTGTTAACAGATTCTTTGTGGTCTGATTTTTTTAACCTATAATGCTTGTTAACAGATTCTTTGTGGTCTGATTTTTTTAATCTATAATGCTTGTTAACAGATTCTTCATGGTCTGATTTTTTTAATAATTTTCAGTATCTGGAACAAATAAGTAGAATCAAGGTTAATGGACACGAATTTGGTAAACCATTAATTTGTCAAATCTCATCATTCAATAGTAAGGAAAGCAGTTTAGAAACATGAGACTTGGCAAGAGTATAAATAATTGTATGTCATCGGCCAATTTGAGCCTCAATGGACATTTAAATGCATAACCTGTGTTGTTGGTTTGGATTTGAGTTTGGAAGTTCACCAAAAAGAGAAGAGAACTGTATTTGGTAATTTGTTAAAAAAAACATGTTGGGTGAAAATTATGTAACCAGCTTTTCGATAGATTACACAACTTGGACTTCAGCCACAGCTATGTGAGATGTAAATCTCTCCTCTCGGAAAGGGGAGGCGCCCTTCTTACTGCTAACAGAAGCGATAGTAAAACAAACAAATAATTACAAAATGTACACGAAACTTACGGAGTGGGGGGGGGTGTGTTACATTCATCCTTCTCTCTTTTTTCAGAGAAGATGTTTACAATGCTTCACTGTTGGAAGTTCACAATTCTTAATAACTTGAAACGAACAACTAGCAGTAATACCAATATCTCTATCTCGTCAAAGCGGCGTAGAGATACCGTATGATTAACAATAAACAAATAAAGTAAAAGGGAAAGCTCACGAAGGCACAAAGTCGCTCCGTAGCTTTATCAATGTTGGATCTGTGGAAATGTATCGTTTGTCACGTTAGAAGCACAAAGTCTTCTTAGACGCAACAATTCCTCGAACAGCATGAACAATTACAAGCGCAAAGTCTTGTAGACCATCCAACCAAAGTGACAAAAAAGCATGAACGATTACAAGCACAAAGTCTTGTAGATCATCCAACCAAAATATGCAAGAGCATGAACGATTACAAGCACAAAGTCTTGTAGATCATTCAACCAAATGATAAACAAAACACAAATGCAAATCTAAATAATAGATGCAACACAAAGTTTACATAAACTACTTAGAGTCCTTCAGATTTCTCAGCTAATCACTACCAAATAAGATCAACTCACAAAAGTATCGAATCCAATGCAAAGTTTGGTTTGCAATCCTCTTCTTTATTATCAAATTTCATTCACAAAGCATGAACGCAAAGTTTCACAAATTTGCTTCAAAAAGGGCAGCACTTCGTTGCAAAATACTAAAGGATCTATTTACAATGAAAATCCCTCACATTATATAGAAAGAGGGATGAGCAAAATTAGGAAACCGATTGAGGAAATTAAGGAAAGTTAGTGAGCGATTTTAGGAGATCTCACCTAACTTTGACCAAAGTCAAAGTGTAATTTGTTTTCAAAATATTACATCTTCGAGCTTGGTGTAATTACAATTACAAAAAAGACATTCGAAAATCGTCGAAATATTTACAAGATGCATAAAGGAATGCACCGGAAATCTAATCGGAGAATAGGGGGCTTTCATGTTTCTTTGCCTTGGGCGCGGAAGTCTTCAAATTTCCTCCTAGTCTCCTGCACGAACTTCTCATCTGGACCAACGGTGTAATCCACAATGGTGTGAATTCTCGTGATCAATCTCATGGCAGATGAGTGAACCTTCTTGCACCTGTCAAGATGCGTTTTCAAGTTATCCAATGTGAGCCTTGTATCACAAATGATGTTCAGTGAAGCTTCTGAGAAGTTTGAACTGTCAATCAATTTCATGATGGCTTCCTTGAAGATCTGGGATATTTCTGTGGCCGGCAGGAAGATACGATTTTCCTCAAGAAGTTGACCAGGCAACTCTTTGATACTTTTTTCAAGAATAGCGCGATGTCCTTCGACATCTTCCTGTACTTGGTGGAGATCTTCCGTAAGAGATTGAACTACTTGAATTCTGTGTTTCAAGGATTCTCTGACCTCAACGAACTTTTCTTTGTCAGGAATTACCCCAACCTCCACCAACTTACTGAGCTTTACCTGTTTCATCTCCGACCATGACAACCGGCATTTTTCCATGTCTCTGTGCTCCTGGGAAAGTACACATTTTTCTTTATCAAGCTCTGTGGTGAGCTTGGCCAACAAGGTAGTTTTCTCGTCCGCAGCCATTATAATCTGAGACCCATGTTCAATGATCTTCTCAACAAAATCATACAACACTCTGCCTTTGGAGGCGAACTTCTCAGCTTTCTTGACAGCTGGGTCTTCAATACTTACCACTGTCAGTGGTTGTGCATTACTTGGAGAACCTGCAAGTCTCTTTACAATAGTGGCATAATGCTCTGCCCTCTGTTTATACATATTGTGAGCTTGCTCTACTTTATCCAGTCTTCTAGCCAAGATATCCAAAGTGACTTGCGCATCGGCTTTTGCACTTTCATTGGTAACCTTGCCAAGCTGGACTTTTGTCATCATGTAGTCTTCCATATTGACATCACCTTCTTCATGTGGTGGTATGCCAATTTCTGCATACTTGTGGCCAGACTTATCAACATTCAGCCTTGAGTATACCTTTGCCTTTTTCTTCCCTTTAGCTTTTGGAAGGACTATCTCTTCGAGGTCGAGCTCCTCCGGAGAAATCATTTGCTTTTTGTGCTTCGACACTTGAGATATTAGCCAAGGGGGAAGGAAGGAAGTGTTAGCTTTTGGATTCACTGTCAATTCAGTCGCCATTGCTACTTCTGAAGTTATTGTCATATCTGAAGTTACCATAGGTATCGTGACAATCGGAGAAGTGTCTGTCATCATCGCTCCTATAGTTGACACATTGAGTTGATCACGCATTGACTCATTCATGAAACGATTGAATTCATTTTCAGAAGTGATATCATATGTTGGCGAAGACAGGCTAGGAATGGACGATGGAGGGATTGACAGTATATCAACCGTATGGATGCTTGTCATTCAGGGAGTATCAAGCGAGGTTGATGTTGCAAGGATAGTGGATATCTCGGTTGCAGGAATGCATGTGGTAGGAATAGGTGACGAGGGAACAGGAGGTGGAGGAGTTCTTGAATTTGGAGGGGTATGAGGAACATTGGAAGTCACAGGCGATGATGTTCTGGGAATTTCCTCAACTACATTCTCAGGAGGAGAAGTAGTTCTTTCTTGATCATGCCCGGGTTCCTGTTGATCACCCTCTTGTCTCTCTGATTCTAGTTCACCTTCAAAATCACCTTCAGATCCTTCTTCAGAATCTTCTTCAAATTCTTGCCCACTTTCGGAAACCTCTTCTGCATCGGAGTCTGCTTCTGCTGAATCTTCATCTTCAGTAGATTGATCACTTGAAGTTTCTTCTTCATCAGAATCTACCTCCTCTAGAATAGACTTTTTACCCTTAGAGCGAGATGGATTAGATTCCGTGATTTCTGTCTCTGGGACAAACTGGGTATCTTTCTTGCCAACAGTGAACTTGATCCTAGGACCTCTTCGTGAAGAAGTGGGAACGACCGTTGATTTATTTTTGTCGCGGAGTTCTTGTTGTTGGCGAGCTTCTGCTTCGGATTCCTCTCTTTCTGAGTCTGTTCTGAAACTTTTCATTTCATAACCGTGTTTATGCAACCTTTCTGCAGTGTTGGCTAGGATTGGCCTCAACCTTTCTCTTATGCTGGTAACTTCTTTCCTAGACCATTGTATTGTAGGCAACGGCCTTTTAGCAATTTCTTGCTCATCATAGACAGCATTCATGATATCACCTGGATCTGCAAAATCCTCTGGTAGGTCAGCAATATCAAGATCTCTGATCTGTTGAATAGTCAACCTGCAATAGTCCATTTTGCGAATGGCTTCTTCATCTCTGCAATCAGCCCAGATGTCCTCAAAACGGTACCTGTGATGATGACCCTTTTGCAATCTTTTTCTGACATCTCGGTAATCGAAATCAAACCTATACCTGTAGGTCTTGATTGTCATGCTCTGCATTTCAGCATAAACAAACTTAGCTTTTTGTGCAGTTTGGATAGTATATCGGCCGATGGTCAGTGGGAACTTGAATCCACACGTGGTTGCTTCTTCGTTCCTTTTGTACTGACATCAACTGTCTGCATGTTTCCATGAGAACCCACTTATCCGAAGGATAACGTGGTAGCATGTAGGGACAACCAGTGTAGCAGCCTACTCTCAAGTAAGTAAACGTTGGGAATTGAAGAAATATGCATCCAACTTTACTTACCACCTTATAAGCCTCATCAGATACTCTTCTTCTTTCAAGAGCTGGATCAAAATTGAAAAGCAACGGCGCAAAGAAAGCATCTGTGACCCGTCTGAAGTGATGAAAGCTTTCCTTCAGCTCCAATTGATAGAAATATCTGTACACAGGTACCATCATCTGATTTCCTTTTGTAGATAGACCTGGGAATTGTCTCATTATAGCCACTGCGTACACCAGGTAAGAAGTCATATAGAACTTCAATGTAGAAGGAGCATTGATCAACTGCTCATGTATTTCATCACTGATTTGTTTGCCCCAGTCAATATGCACCTTCTGTCTTCTTGTGATCCTGATGTATTCATACATCCAATCGTGAAAAGTGGATGATTCCGGCAAGCCTTTCACTCTGCTTAGAAATGTGATCATATCTTTGACGTCATCCTTGAAATCACTTCGTAGGAGTCCTTTCGGCCATCTGTAAACAGATGATCTAGGCTTATTTAACCATTGAGTGTTTATCAAGTGTTTAGATTTATTAGGATCAGTGTCAAAGATCTCTTGTGCTTTTGATATAGAAATATCAATGTATTTCTCCATATGAGGGACCTTGAAGACAATGTCAAAGAAATCAGGGTCGAGCCTCAAAATCTCGTGCCCGGAAGAATCGATCACACTCCTACTTTCTCTGATGTAGTGAGACGCCACCTGAAGAACAAACTTTGTATTATGTGCAGCGGTAGGGAACATGGCCACCAAATGAAGGTTGTTGTGTACGATTGCTCTCATCGGATCAAGAAGAGGCTTCGTCTCTGTTTGCTTTGTGAAATCAACCAAGTCCTGATGACCAACCTCCGTGTCTTTTATCTCTTCCACCTTGGAGAGCACTACAGTCGGCGGATAGACACCTTGATATTTGTACTTCATCTTGCCTTTTGCTTTTGAAGAAGAAGGAGGCTTTCTGGCAGTCATCAAAAACAACTGGAACTTTAATCAATCTGACTTGAAGATCTTTGAAAAGAGACTGCAATTCGTTGAGCGAGAACAAGCATTAATTGTTAGGAAACATGGGAATGCGCGAAAAGAGCAACGAGGATGGGAAAGCATGGAGCGGATGACGAGGCACGCAAAATGAGGCACAAAAATGGAAGGAACAAGGCTCAGGAGTGCACTGGTCAAAAATGAAACTCATCTGGAAAAGATTGTAGAAAACTGGAAAAAATGCAAGGGCGCCAAAATTCAGCGCCCTTACATTTTAGAAATTTTACTTTTGATGCAAGGGCGCTAAATTTTGGCGCTTCAGCATCTTTTACAAATTTGGATAAAACAAATGTAAGGATGTATGGAAACGGCGCTTGGAGTTGTTTCAATACCATTGTATACGCATTCAAGAGCTAAAGAAAATCTTTAAGAGATTTCACAATGTTCGCACCAAAGCGTATGAAGAGGGCGACAAGGATAACGTGGTGTTAGCATGAAGGCGTTGGAATAAAAAGCAAGGAGAATGTATTGAAAGTGAAACACAAGGGTTTGCATTGTGTGAGGGTAAGATGAAAACACGCGAGTAGAGAAAGAACGCGAATAGAGAGGAAGGAAACGCGAATGAAGAGAAAACGCATGTGGAGAAACATGCGAAATGAAGAAAAACGCGAATGAAGAGTAAATAAACGCGTGGGAGGATGAAAGACGTTGAAGAGAACAAAAGAAAGATAAAAACGCATATATAAAACCTTAGAACATATACAGAAAAGAAAGAAGAATAAAGACAAAGCAAAGACAACGACTTACCAAGACAAAACGCGAAGAGTGCTGAAGAGGAATGGCGAAATTCTCAGAAAAAACGTGTTTGTAGTTTGAAAAGCACTTCGCCCAGCAAGAAGAGAGGAAAGAACATAAAACATAAACAATGAAAATGGCGAATTAACACTTTTAAGTGAAAAAGAAAATAAAAAACCTAACTCAAGTCGAGCAATAAATTTAGGCACGAAAAGTGGCACGATTGACGAAAAATGCAAAATTTATGAAGAAACGTGCCAGGGCCATAAAAAGTTTAAGTGGCAAGAAAAAGTGTAATGGCGCTAAAATTTAGCGCTATTACATTTTTTAGAAATTCACTTCATGCAGGGGCGCTAAAATTTAGCGCCCCTACACTTTTTGTACTTAGCCAAATTTTGGCTTCAGGGCAGGAGCGCACTTTTTCAGTGCCACTGCATTTTTCGCAACTCGCTAAGTACGAACAATCAGACTTTGCGAAGGAGCTCGTTTTGAAGGTATCCGCTAGGCGAACATAGGGGGATGCTTGAATTGACTATTCGAGACTTTGGAACGCATTTTGAGGTGGCTTGAAAATCACTTCGTTATGCGTACTTGAACTTCACGAATCCTAGGAAACGGACAAGTTTCGTAGGGGGGTTATCCGTGGAATGAGCGCTGCTAGATTCCGTGATAACAAAACATTAAAAATAAGGGGAAATATCAATTAAAGTTCAGTGATCGGGCATATGGGCATAACCAGTAATGTAGTTAAAAACTTAAAACCAAATGCAGTAGGACTATTAGTGGTTAAGTTTTGTTCTTTTCTATATTTTAGCATTTCAAATTTTCCTTTTTCTCCTTTAAAAATATAAATATTCTACCTAGACCTGCACTGTTTTTTAATTATGTTTTTTCTATGACAGACAGGTACTCAGAAATAGAAGAACTTGTGAAGTCCCCAGATAGTACCAATAACAGAACAATACCGACAAAGTAAGCATCTAGGACAGAACCTAGTAACATAGTGATAACACTATACTCCTGCCATGGCAGGGACAAATAACCTTGTATCAAAATTATTTATTATTTCAAATACTACAACACAATATATCATCACAACTAGGGTGTTAAATCTGTTATAATTACAAAATACATCTGTCAGAAAGAGGAAATATCTATTTCACTTGAACACCATCCTTTTGAATTAGAGTAAAATCATTCACAGGACAAAGCAAAGTGGATAGATGTACAATTCCATCCAAGTTACATTTCGATCAGTAATGGAGGCAGTTGTTGGCAAAAGTATTAGTTTCAAAGCTTAGTACACTTCCAACTTTTACACATCTTCTATTGCCAACTGAGTCTGCCCCTTAGGCCATATCAATGATACAACTGAATCTACATCATGAAAGTTATTTTCAAAGCTAAACTGACATTACATCTGGTTGTGATGTGATCCTTAAAAACATTGACTTCAAGAAAGGAGACTATCTCTCAGTGCAAGATACTGCAATGATCATATCAACCTTTTTTTTGCAATTTAGAAGCAACGCGTTTACTTGATATTAAAACACAATGGTAAGTCTCATGGTAAGACGTTTGGAACTCACATGAGCCTGTGTAGTCTAGAAGATTACAAAATTTGAAATTGATTTATATTTTGTAGAATTGTTAGTATGTGAAACAATATCACAGTACAACTTAGATGAATCAATCACGTTGTTGATCTGATCAATTCCACAGGAACATTTAACCAAGTTCTTAGAAACCAAATTCCTCCTGCACGAAGACCAACTAATACAATATAGCCAACTTTGTATAAAACTTCTAGAATTATGAACCGTGAAATATTTACTCAATTGCGTTGTGGTTCCAGGAGGAACTTCGAGAAGAAAGCTCAAAATAATTATTTTTAATTAGTCAGATAAAGATAATGAAGCAACTATCTTTGATCCTTACAAAACCATGTGTGATTCTCGAGTGTCTTTTCTCCTTACCAAACCATGCATGATTCCAAATAGCTATACAAAAATTACAATTATTGATTAGTACTTTAATACATAGAACCCCCAAAACACTTAGTATTAGCAGTAAATTTTGGAATAGAAGTTTTCCAAAAGTAGCTCTAAAACTTTAGATTTAGTAAATGTTACTTACTGATTTAATGAATAGTAGTTGGAATACCCAACCAAGTACATGAATCTTGTTCAAGAATACCACAAAAGTTGGCATTATCTAGCTCATTAGGATTGATGACAAGCCACCAGTATGTATCCATTTGCTAGAACTTGAACAGGGTGAGAACCCAATAAGCATCTTCGCTAGCCAAGGTAGTAACCCAGATAAGTGTATTTGGCCTGGATTTGAGGGCCGAGCGTCAGCAACTTAAAATAAAATTTTATGAATATGGGTTAAGAAAACGAACGCATAATAAAAGGATAGTTGATTCTAATGTAGAAGGTGGGCAACAATGGTGTTGACTCACAGAGCTACCATTATTACTTCATAACTTATTCAATTGCCACCAATCAATGGCTGAAAGACCCATTTCTCACACCATAGAGATGCTAGTGATTGGGTTAGATATCCAATGGTGATAGCTCTGTACTGAGTGGCCCAGATTCATTCGAATGTAATAGGAGCACATTTGAACCCTTCAGCACCATGCAAAAAAGCTAATCAAGAGTATCATTTGATTCAGAGAAATTTCAAATTTATAGTAAATTCCCAAAACAAGGAATGAACATTTTGAGGCCTGAATTTTTTTAAACGTAAAAAAAAACTTATAGATAAATTAGGAAGCCAATCAAAAAGATGAGGAACACCGTCGATCATGAATCCAGAATCACAGCTTCCATGATTACGCGCAACCATCACAACCCCGACACAACTATTTTTCAGTATAAAGCCATTTAAACTCGCATTCTTATAGAATAGTGTGTGCTTTCAAAAACCAACCCGCTTGCATAGTCATGTGAACGATAGCGCTGCTTGGCAGCACACCGTCGCTCTAAATTCTATGAATGTGTGGACTGAAGAACATTGAAATGACCTAGAGAACCAACCATCTAAATTCAATATGTGGTTAGCAAAGTAAGTCAAGAGATTTTACTACCTTGATTGGGAACATGGAAAAGGGAAAAAAATATGGTTTCTAGAATATGGCTTGTAACTGAAACTCATATGTAGAGAGCTCCTTTTACGTTGAGCCTCGAGGAACCAAATATTTCAGGAACCAGATCTGTAAGCCAAGCTATCTATATTCCTTCAAGAAATACTCACTGTTCAACAGTGGAGAGGGTCACACAATATGCACCGTCCATCAAATCTTTGAGGCCTAGTTGTCTTTAGCCCAACTATTGTTGAAGAGGATAACAACATAATTGTTCAGAATAAAAGAAAATAGGACAACTAAACAATCAAAGCTATTCCAAAAATAAAACTCATTGAGACCATGGCAAGTGATTTACCTCAAGATTCTACACAAATTGAGTCGTATGACAATGATGCCGATGAGAGAAAAACAGGGGTAGAGTTCGGAAGAAAAATTTAAGAAGCCCTTACATAGCAGAATTTTTTTTTAATTAGACGGCTTGGGTGGGCATCGGGCCCCTTAGTTCACCATTCATTGATTATAAACCATCGAATTTCCTCTCCACCCATTACCCACGGCATCGAATCGGCTAAAAGCCTCCATTCTGCCTAAAGTCCCCCTGCTATCCACCATCCATTTCGAAGAGAAAAGATTGATCAATGAACTGAAACCAATCTCCCTACAGCTATTGCTTCAATCTTTTAAGGAAAAGTGCATCTAAAAATATCAGGGAATTAGGGCTCGCGTGTGAGGAAATCCGGTTAGATTTTGAGATCTGTGTATTAAATGTGATTTGATTTGTAGAATTATAAATACACAAACGAACATTCGAGTGAGAAGCTTGGGTTTTCCTTTTTTCAAATTTGTATTTTATGAAAACCATTAACTATTTTCTAAGAGAACATTTGTTGTTTTCCGGCGTGAGACAGGTTTAGGCTGAAACCTCTCACTATATATAGCCTATCGGCTAAAAATTGGGGTGGTGCATCCAGTTGATTTCAAATCTGAAAGGGAAAGGCCCTTTGACAACGTTATTCTCCCAATTTAGGAGGAGGGAATTATGGTCTAATCCTGTTCTTGGAATCACAAATAAGGTGAGTGCATTAAAGATATTCCAGTTAGCAGAAATAAGGAATCAATCTAATTTAACCTAGATTAGGCGATCCTCCTCACAACAATTAGACAAGGTAAACTAAGTTCCAATAAGGGGAATATCTATAAGACCCACTCAGTTAAAGAACCCTGCAAGATCCATCATACTATCTGAAAAATCCTCCAGGCCACCCAACTTTTCTGAAGGAAACAATGGCGAGTTAAAGTCTCCTTCAAGCATCAAAAGCTCTTCTTTGTTGTTGTTTATTCGAATTTCTAAGTCCCAAAGGGCCAATCTTTCAAGATGGGAGTTGGGGCTATAGATGTTTATTAGGTTCCATTTCTCAAAGGAGAGCATCAAGCAACTTTTACCAAAAAAACCAGTGGTGCCTTTTAGTCTTGCAAGATTCCAGCAAGTAGCAATACCCCCAGAAGCTCCTTCAGCATCATTAACATAATCAACACTTGGCCAAATTTTTTTGACAATTCTACCAAAGGTTTCCTTTTTCATTTTGGTTTCTTGAATCAAAAAAATGTCGAGCTTATGCTCTATAATACCCATCTTAATCAAATGCTATTTAAAGGGACTGTTTAAGCCCCTTATATTCCAAGAAATTAACTTCATTGGCAAAAACAAAAAACCTAGAACCACCTTGATGTTGCGAGAGGGGGAGTACTTCCCCTTCTTTTTTGACTTTATTTGTGAGTGAGTCAAGGTTTTTTTGTCTACTAGAGGCCACACCACGAATAGTGTCTTTGTTCCTAAAGTCCATCTGAGTAGGCCGACCAACCTTATTCCCACCCCCAACATCATTTTTTTTTTTTTTGTGGATTTTTTATTAATTTGACTCCAATCTTCCTCAACAACACTATCACCAAGCAAGAAGGAAAGCCCAGTTTAGCCATAGCGGCCAAGTTTTTTCCTTCCTTTTGTGCTAAGGGTTTCTGGAGGTTTTTTTCTATTGACTCTTTCCCAGGAGAAGAGACAGGAGAGCTATTCTCTTTTCCATTATGATAATCCAATTCTCCCTCCTCAAGGTCTTCGAATTTTTATTCTAACTATGCACTTTTTGTCCTCTGCTTCAAAAGACTTTTCCATCTTATTTTCCCCCATTAGCTTTGATTCTAGACACTTTTCCTTCTGTTGATCTTCCTCAGCTTTCTATTTAAACTACTATTTTAGAGTGTTTTGATTATTAGGCAGGCTAACATTCATTTTGTTCTCTTTTGGAGTCTCAAAAGGTACTTCCAAATTTTCCTTCGTGAATACTTTAGCTGAACC
This sequence comes from Sequoia sempervirens, assembly GCA_007258455.2. Lineage (NCBI taxonomy): Eukaryota > Viridiplantae > Streptophyta > Pinopsida > Cupressales > Cupressaceae > Sequoia > Sequoia sempervirens. Next base: position 56,954 of record VDFB02052625.1, on the reverse strand, counting down.
CTTTAAGGGGTAGGCAAAATAACTTCTTGAGCTACCTTGTGATTCTCCTCGAGATTGGCTTCAAAAGATGGAGCTTTCTTAGACGAAGATTGAGCCTTGAGGAGTAGTTTTTGAAAGGTTCATAGGAGCAATCACAAACACAACCAAATCCATAGATTTGGAAGAGGTTTTAGACATCTCACCTGATTGCCCCCATTAGAATTCATGATCTTATTACATGAATCTTGTAAATAACCTAACTTTTTGCAGTTCAAGCAATACGCCCTAGCTTTTTTTAACTCCAAGGGTTGAACCCAATTCCCAAACTTTGATTTTAGGGTGATAGAGGTAGGGAGAACAATGTTAATTGCTACACACACAAATTCTAGCAAAGACCAGTCTAGTCTTGAGTTGAGTGACTTTGTCAACAACTAAAAGGCTACCAAAGGATTCAACGATCCCTATAAAAATTCCTTGGTTCCAAAATTCCAAAGGAAGACCCAAGAGGCGAACCCAGGTGGGGGCGACCCTACCCAGATCAGTAGAGGGATTGAAACCAGGTTGCCATTTATAAAGAGACAATAAATTCTTAAATCCTAAATCAAAGGCCTAGGGACCTCCCCTAAGGACCTTAATCATGTCTTCATGTATAACAAAGATAAAGAGAAACAAACCTTTAGCCATAGCGCTAATAGATACATTGCCTTTTAGATTACAAGTAGAGTCCTCCCATTTTCTTACCTAGTTAATGTTCGGACGGTACGCCAAAAAAATTTCCACAAGAGATAGCTTCAAAGCCTCGATGGCCTCATTCATCAGTTGGCCAGGCACTTCGACTTCTTGCTCGTCCATTGAGCAAGAAACAAGAACCATACCCATAACTGCCATTGTCAGCGCACCTCCGCCAACAAGTTTGTCCACGTAAGAAATTGGATCCTCGTGTGCAAAAAAGGAATCCAAGCCAAAAGGGGGGGAAACAAGGAGTTTGCTCGGAGAATAGGCCGCAACATCCACAGAAGACAAGGCAACAAACCCCAAAGTTGTACTAGAATAGGAGACAACATTTTTGGATGGGGGAGCCTTGATGGGGCCCCCGCCATACCGAATCATCACCCAAATTCTAGGAAATGCAGAGAAAATTTGAATTGTAGAGAGCACGCGTGTTGTCCTCTGAATGCTCAAGCAATAGTTGACTTCATCATCAATAACCCTTATTCTATTTAACAAATTATTGAAGGATTTCTTGAGGAATTGACATCAATTCTACAAAAGCAAGTCATTGCACAAAGGGAAAAGTCTTTTTAGATGGAGTTATCATTGAAAACAAAAGCAATGTACGAACTAGCCAAAGATTTGGATATCTCTCCAACAACTCATCACCCTCACCCCACCCCCATGATTAAAAAGGACCATCAATTCAAATGGATAGAAATATGTTAGCATTTAAGATCATCAAATGAGCAAACTCTAAGGCTCTAATGCTTATCAATCTTGAGTTTTCTTAAGACTTCAATATCTATGGCTATGCAGAAAAGGAGAAGAGGCCAAATTAGTAGTAGCGCTCACTCAAAAGAACGAAGTGGAAAACACCAAAGAACATCACATTGCCTTCTTTAGTCAAACCTTAAAGGATACAAAGGAGAGATACAATTTTGTGGAGAAGCAAGTCTACACCCCCATAAAGGAGCTATAAAATATAGACATATGTTGTCTACAAATAAGGTAATAGCCATGGTGATTCAGTCAAGTGTTAGGTAGTTCATCCTAGGTGAAGACATTAATGAGAAAAAGGTAAACTAGATCACAAAGACCCTAGAATATGATATAGATGTGAAGCCCACAAAATTGATCTAAGGAAGAGCACTATGCCAACACCTAGTGATGGACATCCTCATTCCCAAGAAATTACAAGAAGAAAAACAACAAGACACAATGTTGCATAGCAAGTGAAGGACCACACTAATTGGGATAGATTGAAGACATTATTTGATACCTAGAAACAAGGCAACACCCCAAGGAGTTAAGCCTTGAGCATAGAAGAGCTTACAAGCTTCAAAATGCACAATTTAGTTTGATTGAAGGCATTATATTTTTGTAGTATAGTGTTGAAGGACTACTCAGATGTGTCAAACAAGACAATCCTATTATGATATTGCTGTGGAAAATACCTCCTACTTATCAAGACAATCCTAACTTTCCTCAAAGAATTTTACCAAGTATAATTGGCCACAAATGTTTGTGAGTGCACATAAATGGGTGTATGGTTGTCAAAACTACCAATTCTACACCAAGAAGAAGAAAAAGTGCCTCTCTCTTTGAAGCCTATTTCCATGGATTAACCATTTGCCATGTGGGGACTCAATTTCGTATGCATGATTGATCTTCCATCTAGAGTGAACCAAAGGTTTATACTAACAACTAGTTACTTCACAAGATGGACTAAAGTCATTGCACTTAAGAATGCAACAAAAGTTGTGATTAATTTCCTCACAAGATAAGTTTCAAGTTTTGGTGCCCTTGAAACCATTATCAATAATAATGGTAAGGCATTTAAAAGGATTGTGATCACTCAATTTTCTCTCTAACACCCACAAGAAAATGGATCAGTAGAGTCTGCAAACAAGAACTTAATGAGGATCATCAAAAGAATAGAAGAGGACTGGTAGTGACATTCACTTTGGACAAACTCCCTAGGTAGATCAAGTAACTCCAAAGAAATTTACAAGAGCATTTCCTTACACCCTAGTCTTTTGAAAAGAAGCCAAATTACTAATCTCTATAGAGCTCCCAACACTAAGCGTCATCCATCAACTAAAAAATGATGATAATGGAGCAATGACTACCAAAATGGCCAAGTTGCTACAATTAGAAGAACGAAGGACTATTACACAAGACCAAATGGGTAAACACCAAACCATAATGAAAATGTGGTTTGACAAGCAAGCAATGGTTCAAAATTTTAAAGTTGGCAATTTTGTGTTGAAGTGGGAGAATATTAGAGCAAAGCTAGGATGCCATGAAAAGCTATATCGTCTCTAGAGAGGATCATACGTCATAGCTAGCTACAAGTACGGGCAATGTGTTTTTACCAAATATGGTTAACAAAATTCCATTGAAGCCATACCAATAAATGATCCATACCTTTGTAAATGGTTTTTATACCATATTTTTCCTCTATATATAGTTTTCATTCCCCAATCATTTGAGGTTATGCTACAATGTCACCTCTATATATACCCCCTCCTACATCAATTCATTTTCAACTTTCCAAGTTTAGAGATAAACTTTAGTGCATGACTACTAAGAGTGAGTTCATTGTAAAAGGAAGATAGGAACAAAAAGTGGATTGTGTGAAAAAACAAAATGTCTTTGTTATAACTTTTCCATAACAATCCTTGTAATAATTTTTTTTCCCAAAAGAAAACCGAAGAACATACACCCACATCTTGCAATTTTTTTCACAATGGACCTTTCTAAAGTATATATATATATATATATATATATATATATATATATATAACATCTCATGCTTCCTTACATTACTATTAATGGTTGTTTGTGCTCTTAAAACATGGTCGCAAGTGTTGTTTTGTGTTTCCTACTTTACATTGCACGACACTATTCTTTTTAAACTTATTCAAAAGTTATACTATACACTTCATTTGTTGCAACTAATGATATGAAGCAGGTCTAGAAAAAGGTGTCATAAAATGCATTCATTGATTCTCCACGTGAGCTCTTAGCCTTCCTAGGATTGAACCTATTATTTTCTCCAATTACCACCCAAACTCAACCTATGCTTGTGATTTTTTAAAGTTCTCTTTTATACATCTAGTTCATAATTACATTAAACCAGATGTTATCAAGTACTAATTGTACTAATAATTTATTTATTTTGCTTGCATTCATGTCTTAGTTTTCTTGAGTTACCGACAGTATAATTCTCTAGTATACCATGGATTGAGTTATAAATTCTCTAGCATATTGTTGATTGGATTATTTGCATGTGTTCATTTATTGTTGGGCAAGCTATCTACTGTTCATCTTCCTTTTCTTATTTGGTGCACTCCTATTGCAATCATCATTCTAAATGTCATAGTTACTTGCATAACTGACTCACATTTGGCACAATACCTTGGCATGCAATCAATTGGGTCATTTTCTTGTCAATTTTTTGGGTTGGGGATATATCTTCTTAATCTTCCTTTTCCTAGTTGTGAAAACCATTTTATTGCTTGGTCATTTGACTGAGTTCATTTTTTCTTTCACTGATCAATCTGTATGTAGTAGTTGGCAGCTATATTTGGTTTTGAATTTCATTATATGTGCAACAAACTCTTGTCTGACTGAAGATCTTCATGTTGTAATCTCTTTTTATTCAAAAGCTTGACATCTGACTCACAAGGGCATGAACATTGCCTCTGGACAGCCTGGCCACTGCGAGCCTTAATGACCCTAAAGTGTTTGAGGAAGAGACTATTCATTTCAAATAGCTGAGGTCACTGTTGTTAGTGTAGAAACAGTTAATGGCCATACATAATTTTTTTATAATAAATTGCACAGGCTGAAAATGACCATTCCGTACAAAGTGTTTATTAAGACCACCGTAACAATTGTAATAGAGCTATCTGTGGAGAACATCATTGTGGCATAAAATCCCTTTTTAGGATATACCACTGTTGTAAACAGCTTGTAAATCATGCACATTCAATAAATAACAACCACAAGCCAGATAGACTCCAAGGCATGACCCAACAACCACCAGCAAGAACAATAAACAATTCTTGGGTAGCTTTCTATTGTTATTTTACAATAATCCTGCTCTACCTTTACTTTCCTAAACATCCCACATCCTGAAGTAACAAAATAAAATTATCAAATGGCTGAGAAAGCATCACATAATGCTTTGTATGCAGCACCACAACGTTTGAAATTCTCCTCGGCTATTACCTGTTTATAAAACCACCAATAGGCATTAGTGTTTGTCTACTCTAAACATAACTTGTGTAATATCAAAGTAACTTCCCAAGAGAATAATACTCCAGAAAAAGAAAAGCATGAGGACCCAAGAGGGACACAATCTATAATAACAAATTATTGTGGATTATTAAAAATGTCAGAAGCTCTAAAAGAGCACTTAGACCTGATAATCTGCTCAAAAGATTATTCTGGTAATTGGTGATTTGTAAAAATGTTGACAACTGGAACATCACAAACAAGGGTTACATAAGCTTATTCTATTTTGGGAAATTTTAATTGGCACTTCTGATCAGAAACATCAAATAAGTTATTTAAGCAGAAATTAGAGAGTTAGAGAGTAAAATACTTGGGCAGTGCCCTTGGGGAAGAAACATGATGCAAGTTGTGAGCACTATTCACAAAAGGATCTTAGTTGCTATTATTGTATTGGCATCACGAAATAGGTCAGGAGAATTTAATTAAGAAGAATGTTATAAAATGGCAAAAAAGTGTAATTTCTCCATGCCTTTCCTTCACTGACTTGTTTTATTAGCTAGACGATTCATTATCTGGTTATTTGAAATTTTGAACAGACAGAATACCCTAAGTTAAGTCAGGGGAGCAAACAAGATAATATGTTTTAGAAGTTCATGTAGGTTTTTAATTAGGTCATTTTTTACATGATATGATTACTAATAGTACCAAAATGAGAACGTTGGCATGGAAAAGAATTCATGTAGCAGCACCAGGTTACAGGAATTGGTTACTTCAATTTAAGTCGTATGTAATCCTTCTCCTCACATCTTACTTTTACTCATTTTACTCAGTTAAGTTAGTTAATCTATTTCTTGAACATTCATATTTTGTCACTTGTTTTCTTAGAGTTCGTTTTATCTTTTCTAGTAGGAATGTAACAAAGGAATCTAAGAGCCATTTTATTTGGTATTCATCAAGATTTGTAAGTGCATTTGTACATTCTGGAACATGATTGTTGACTGTTTCATTACATCTGAAGCTAACCTTTGAAGGACCTGGATTCTTATCGGGATGCCATTTGAGAGCACATTGACGAAACCTGCAAGGATATCAGAAAAGAAGCCCATCATGTCTTTCAGAAAAAAAGAGGTGATAATTAATCCAATTCTGATTCTTTACAATGGCTTTACTTGCAAATAACATTTTCTGATTGTGAAGTTTATTTTGAAAAACATAATCCATAAAATCTGACTTACGCTTGCTTAACATCATCTAATTTCAAAGGGCCATTGGGAGCTAAACCAAGAGTCATTCTGTCAGAGGCTGATCCTATACTAAGAGTCTCATCTTCACTCACATCACTCTCTGAATATGTTCTTCTGCCCGTCCAATTCCACGATTTTCGGCACTTGAACTCATCCAATTTACTAAATGACCAATAAAACCATCTCCCTCCAAGCTTCACTTCAAAAACTTTCTCATCTGGATCATCATCCCAAGGAAAATGTGTGTTTTTATTTTTACCTGTATTCAGCTAAAACAAAGTCAATGTTCATAGCATGCAACTAGAAGTTATTCAATGTTATTGAAACTTTTATCTGATCGTGGTGAAGAATTATTCTTCCATCACTGTAACGCCACTTTACAAATAAGAAATTTCACAAAAACAGTTGCATATTACTAGTTCATACTATAGTTTCAGCAGAACAAAGACTAATACAAATGCAAGTGAACTATATTATTCAGATTTATCTCATTACTCATAAAACAGAAAAAAAATAATAAATATTTAAGAGTAGAAGCAGTAGAGGTTATGAACCTCACCAAGTGATATTTATTGGCAGAAATGTGTATATCTGTGTATTAACAAAATATTAATTTCTTGAATTCATTATCATGAATTATTTAATCCTTATAGCATAACTAGCGTGTTATTTTCTTCAAATCTTCCTCCAATTTTGCTTGGTAAGAATTATGTTTTAACTTTTTTTAAGTGCAAAGCAAAACTATAAGAGAAGGCATTTACATTTATAATTTTGACATTGATCCTGATTCTGGAATATTTGCTGTCAAAACTTGTGTTCTTAAATAGAGTCCCATATTTTTAAGGTTGTATTCCCAATTGGTTGGGTTTTTCAATGATCATATCCTCAATTGCAATCAAAGGCGTCGCTGCTATCATTTTAACCAGTTTTCTGGACTGTTATTTTGAGAGGGAGAAAATCAACAGAAGGAAATATAATAATATTAGGGGACAGCTAACCATCTTACCTTTATCACTCCATTTCTGTGACTGGAGGATGTGGCAGGGATGGTGTTGTCAAGTCATTTTGATCATGCCCACTCCTCAAAATTCCAGGTCTTTCATACATATGTCCTTGTCTATGCTTTAAGTTCCTTAATTCAGGTCTTTCTTCCTCATGTCTTGTTCAGTAGTGTTTGAATGGATATCTTTGAAATTGTTGCTCTTCAAGGTGATTCAAATTCATAAACTTTGCTAAGGAGATAGTTGATTCTAAAGTTGGTCCAAAAGCTTAAGAGAATTACAATATCTTGAGTACTTGTGCAGTTTTGGAGTTCAAAAGCATCTTTTCAAGTATATGCATTCTTGCTTATTAGCCCCAAGTACACTAACTAAAAGAACATCAGGATTGTGAAGTTCTTTTACAACTGCACACAAATAATGCTGACCTAGCTTGTACCTGCCCCCTAAAAGTTTGCAAAGCATCATAAAAAGGCCTAAGGCACCACAGATTTGTATTACAGTTGCAAATGCTCTCAAAATTTGCAAATTGTCTTTTGACTTCAATGCCCTGCCTCTCTGCATATTAACCAAAGCTCTATGCGGACTATTGTTTGGCATGCGTGAAAATCAATGTTTGCAAATAACTCTCATGCTTCAGTGCCCCACAACTCTGCTAAGTCTATGTATCAGAATCTTGGACATTAAACATAGTCATGCACACTAAGCAAACCTGCTAGTGTTTCCACTCTCTATTTCCCAAACACTTAAAGTATCAATGTTGCAAACATTTCACGTGCTCACACAACTTTAGTTCTTTGTATACTTGCTTCTGATTCTTGCTTCCTCATAACCCTATCAAACATATTAGTTAAACGGTGGACTTGTGTTGCTTGCATCATTACTTTTCAAACTTGATACGCCCTTAATTCTATAGCGTGCATACAGTTATGAATAATCAGATTGTGACTACATTAACTCTTAATTAAGTCATTATTATATTCTTATTTAGATAATTAAGTCATGCTAGGTGTTATATTTAGGTATCTAAGTCAGCTTGGTGACATCCAAGGCATAAGTAGGGTATATATAGGAGCTTGTGGTTAGTTTTATCATCATATTACAACTTGTGTTCTTATTGAGCATATTTGGAGGTTCGCCCCCTTGAAGTGGCTTATTATTCTCAATTATTATCAAGTATTTGCAGCATATTTCCTATTATATTCTTTGATCTTCATCATATTCAGTGTCAAAAAAAAGTTGCAATGGCATCCTTATACTTGTAATTGGCTATAACAAATGAAAAAAAAGAAGGGATGTGTTGTTACATGCTTTGTTTTCCAAGAGAAGCTCACTACACATTATGGTGACAATCTCAGGGATAGCTACTTTAGCCAGCTTACCAAATTAAAGAAAACAGGTGCAATCAAAGATTATATTCATCAATTCCAAACTTTGTCTTTAAGAGTGAAGAATGTTGCAAAGAAAATTTTGAAGGAATTATTCCAAGGGGATTTAAAGGACCACATCAAATATGAGGTACGTGTGTTCCCATACTCTTTATCACAAGCAATTATTATGGCAAGGCAAGTAGACGAAAAGTTTCTGGCCAATAGATCGCAAGGTTTTGCAACTAGAAGAAATAAAGCTCTCCTACACAATCACTTCCTTAGCCTACTAGACTAACTGCACAAAAAATTGAAGAGAAAAGAAAGGGTAATGTTTAACTATGATAACAAATATAGTCAAGGATATAATTGCACTAAAAAGAAATTGTTCTACATTGAAGGTTTAAGTGAGGAAGAAGAAAAGGAACCAATATCAAAGGGTGACAAAATTTATAATTTATTCCTTGCTCCTAAACTCTACATTTCCATTTCCCACCATGCACAAAGAGTCAAGACTCCCTTGCAATCACGCACACACAACTCAAGACTCTACAAAAGGTGGTAAAGCGCAAAAACCAAAAAGCACTAATTGAATGCATGTGCGAACAAGGCTTTATAAAAGAAAATTTGTTAAGTCATGTGCACACTATTGCTCATTGGTTTGCCTACGCCAAACGTTTCTCTGCCTCCCAACAAAGCAATCTTACACAACAATTTTTTCATCCTACTCAAGTAAACCATTGATAATTACCAATTCGCATTCATTCACAAGAGAATTTGTTCAAGTGAGAGAATTTGTGTTTCAACATGCTAGGGCATCACAAATTTAAACTTCTCAATTCTATCTACTAAATCAAACATGCAAGTACTCATAACTCGAACTTGGAGAGTACTCGGCAAGCCCAAAATTTTTGACTCTGCAAAAACTCAACAACTTAAAAAATACTTAAATTTTTGACTAAGCAAAGACTCGGTGTTTTTCCCCTATGCAGACTGTGGCGAGTTTTCAACTCAAACTCACCAAGTTTTGGTGAGTACTCGCAAAAAAACTTAGTGAGTTTTCATCCAAGACTCGCCATTCAAACTCGGGCAAAAAAAAACGAGTACTCGGAGACTCGCCAAGTATGTAAACTATGCAAATTCTTCTACCCTTAGGGTTTCAATCCCTTCTTGTGTTTGCATGCATTTGAGTTGAATATAATTTCAATTAGAGTACCTAGGATTTGAATTTTTTTTCCTAAAGTATTGCAAATAGTTTTGTTTAACTCTAGACCAAATTGTCTTCACAAGTTTTCCTTCAATCCCAACATGTGATTGCCACTTTTGGTCCTGTTGATGCATGTTTTATGACACAACAAACATTTTATAACAAAGTGTCACAGACACTCTATTCTCTCTTGAAAAACTACCTTCTATGCTAAGATTGCAAGTAAGATCATGGGGTAATCCCAATGTTTAAGATGAATGCGGATAGGCTCTGTGGTATGGATGTGATTTGCTGTGGGCACAATTAAGATTTTGCAAGTTATTCGGGAAAGCAGAGACATAAATGCAGTATCATTTTGGATTTTTGATTTTATAAAAAAAAGTGAAAAAGATCAAGGGTTTTAGAGATCCTATGCTATTCCTAAGAAATCAAGAGAAGACGAGGATTAAATGAAACCAAATAAACAATACTCTGCTTCGCCACGTTAAACGACAACTACGCAGAGCAAGTGCAATCTTCTAGGAGTGTGCTTGTGATTTTCACGTAATGAATAATTACCATCAAATCGAACAATAATTATTCAAACAGAAGTTAAGCATCCACGATAAAGCTCAGTCTAACTTTGCACATTGAGTGAAATCATCCACTCAAAGAAAGTATGAGCTCGGTTTCACCAATCTCCGTTATCAATCTATCATTCTTCTAACATACATCATAATTCAAATTTACTAAGCGAGAAAGAAAATATGCGACCATGCAACTATTCGACAATCAAGTATTCAAGGCACCTCATGCATTTGAACTTTATTATCAAAGTAGTGTTTTCACAACAATCTCATAAAACCTCTCTTTATTTCTACAAATCTAACTATCTCAAATCTGCTCTAACTTCTTAATCTCCTCTTTCTGATCTATATCTATATATATCAAAATGAGAGAGTGAGGGGGGGGGGTTTATATAGTTTTTCAGAATTACAATGAACGGCCAAGATTGATTCAGGATCAAAGGCCCAGATTAAACAGAACTAAACCCTAATTAGGGTTTCTAAAACCTCAACAAGAAAACTGAAGAGAACTCTAGACATCTGGAGTGGCATCCTTATCCACTTGTGTGGCCTTGCATTCGGCGAATCTGGACACGATCAGGCCAACCTCTTCCATGGCAATGTCGGGCAGCACGTTGACATTGTACTCCAGCAAATCCAAGCTCTCAGCACACTCTGCAAAAATGGTCGCCCATTCTGGTTCCTGTAGCGAGAAAGAATTCCTGACGGCCATGAAGTTGAATACCTTGGTGAAGCTTTCTTTCATGATTGGCCCGGTGGTGGAGAAGATTTTCTGTACTTGTTCTCTCAAATTCTTTGGCCGCAAGTGTTTCTTTCGGACAGTATCCTTGTCGAGCATATCTGCAGCCATTTCATAAATTTTACTCTAAATTTCCTTTGCTTGTTCTTCAACTCTGGCACCATCCTGCTTCACTTTTTCGAGGACTCCTCTTCTTGAGATCAGAGCATAATACCATCCATTGAAATCATATGCCGCTCCAACTTCAATAACCTTGTCCTCAATCAACCTTTGCTTCGAGATGCCCTTCAATTCCCGAATACATGGGATGATCCTGCTTTGAATATCTTCGAGATTATTCCATGATTCCGCCAGGTCTGCAACTCGTGATAGCATAAAGGAAGCCTGCTCATTTACTTGCGCCAACTTTTCTGCAAACGCCAACGCCTCTTCTCTCCTTCCAGCCATCCAGTCCTTAGCCTCCCTTGCCGTAGTCAGCTCTTCTTCAAAATTTGCACCTGGTTCTTGTGAAGAATTTGGAGGTGGAAGCGCTACTTGGTCACCTTCATTTATTGGCTTGGTAAAGTGCTGGATGTAATCTTTTAGGTGCTGAATTTCTTTTTTATTTTCTTTTTTCTTGGCAACTTCTTTTTCCAACCTGGACTTGATGGTGGCCACGGAATTGTCCAAGTCCTTGACCTCTTGTCCTTTTGTTGTAGGACCCATGTCAATGGTCGTGATAGCATATTCATCAGGAGCAATCTCATCTTGGAACTTGTCGGCTGTAGGTATTGCAATTTGTACTGTACGATTGCCAGCCTCATCTCTCTGGATGGTGGAAAATTTCTTGGCCTTCTTCCTCGGTGCAGTTTGCTCTAATCTCGCAAGAAAATCTGTGTCATTGTCCTCCTCAGGAACCTCTACTGGCACCTTTCTTTTCAATCTTTCTTTCAGCCATTTTGGGATTGTTGGCTACTCGATTCCATCCTCCTGTTGATCTTGGACGTCTTGTATATCCTGTACTTCCTGCTCTTCCTGAATTTCCAGCATATTTTGAACTTCTTGGACCAATCGCATACCCTGAATTTCTTGGACGGATGGGTCACCTTGGATTCCTTTGAGGGCGGAAATCATTCCTTCCTTGAATTCTCCATCCATAATATCTGTATCATTATCTGATTCTAGGATTTTTGTGCTTGCTGGAGAAGGTTGATCATCATCTTCTACTTGTATTGGCTCCACATTTTCGACTGGAGAAGGGATCCTAGCATTTTCAAAAGACTCCTTATCCATGGCGAGTATTTCTTCTATATTTTTGGAAGTGGCCGACTGAAGAGGTTTAGACTTGTGCCTCTTTCGAGAAGGCCCTTCATCTATCACTTTACCCTTGTCCTGTCTTGCAGATATATCAACTTCTTTCCTCTTTCTCGAGTTGGCAGCATCTGTTGGTCCATCTCCACGAGATGCACCAACGTTTGAAGAACAAGACTCTGTATCGCCCATCAATTCGTAGGTGAATTGCACATTTCTCTGTCTTAAAATTTCTACTTGCCAATCTATCCACCACTGAGAGTACTTGAAAACAGGTCGCATAAAAGTTGCTAGGTCACCCATCTCAGGTTCGAACCATCTTATAGGAGGGAGTGGCTCCTTCTCATTGAAGCCCGGCTACACGTATATTCCATCATCCTGTAGTTGATCGGGTATTTTGAAGAGCTCTGTTGCCCTTATCATGCTTAATGGCAATCTTGACCACAACCTCCTCATTACGTCATATTCATCGGCTGCGTTAGCCCAGAAGTCCTCTAAGTCAACTCGATGCTTGTACCTCTCTCCGTCCACAGTTCTGATGTGATGGAGTGGATCAAAGTTGTTCCTGGATTTGTATGACATGAATGGATATTGTTGTATCTCCAGTCGAGCAACCTCTGCTGCTTGTGCCGTCGGACATGACTCCTCCATGTTGCCGATGAAAAAAGGAAAGGTGACAGCCGCTTTCTGCTTTGGCCTTTGAATATTTTGATACGCCTCTAACTGCCTCAGCACTTCCAGCAATACCATCTTGTTGGTCGGATAGATGGGAAGTCTGTAAGGATTTCCGGAGAATCCTTGGATTCTAATGTAAGTGAACTTAGGATACTGAATGAACCAGAATCCATACCGACTGATTAAGCTCTTGGCCTTATGTGAGAGTCTTTGATGTGTTCCGCCTTGAAGAAGCCGGGTGATGTACATCTAGAAGGCGTCATGAGCTCGTCGGAAATGAGACTTTTCTTTCAATTGCAGCTGCGGATAACAATCGTAGGCTTTGAATTGCCCTTGGCCATTGCCAACCACGCCTTTGCAGGTCAAGCCAGGATACTTGTAATATCTTGCAAGTGAATATACGATGTATGAGCTCATGTGAAAAGTTTTGGTCTCCTCAAAGTTGACTAACTGCTCGTGCAGGCTATCACTAATCATTCTGGACCAATTGAACATCTTGACTCCAGTGATTATCTCATCAGTAAAATAGTACATCCAATTTTCGAAAGGTGCACCGTGGGAACTGCCTACAATTCTGTTTAGTAGCAAAACGATGTCACCATATTCCTCCTTGAAATGAGTTCTGATCAATTTCTTCGGCATCTTGCCTGCAGTAGGCTTGGGCTTTAGTAACCAATTCTTGTTTATGTTGGACGCACAGAGATCCTGCTGGCTCTGATAAAGCTTCAGTGCATCTTCCTTGGTGCGGTAGGATGTTCGATTGTACACTGGAATTCCAAAGGTTTCTTGGATTGCTGGCTCAGACAAGTAGGCAAGGACTCTTCCGTCAGGAGCTTCTATCTGCCTGTCTCGTGCATTGTAGTGTAGTGTGCATTCTACCATAAGCTCCGGACATTCTTTTGCTGGTGGAAATCCAGCTGCGTGGACGATTCCATTGCGCATCATCCTCATGGCAATTGGTGTACGCAGACGTCCATCAGTCCCGTACATTCTTTTTCTGAAGTCTTCAAGGTCAACGTGGCCAAGATCGATGTCTACAACGTGCTCCCACTTGGACTTGATTTTCGACTGTGTTTGCACACCTTTGCTAGCAAACTTCATCTTTACCGTTTCAAAAATAAATCTGCAAAAAGGTAGAGAGAATAATCAGAATTCAAAACTAAAATCAGTTTGAAAGATATTCCAGCTAATTATCAAATTAAACTTTGTGAAAAATCAAGCTGGAAAGAAAATAAACGACGAAGTCTTATGCTAAAATGAAGTGGACAAAGTAAATCTGCCTGTCACTTCTGGAGAAGTGATCACAATCACGATGCAAGCTGGTAAAAATTATTTCCTTCACTTTGCTGCAGATTTTCTCAACCTTTCTGCCTTAGACAAGTTTCTTCTCACAACTTTTCTTCTCAAAATCGAATGATTGTGCAAATGAGAAGTGAAATCAATTATAGAGGTGAGAAGATCGATCTTTTTAGCAAATTTCAAATGTTTCCTTCGAATTGAGTTTAAACTTGTCTTTCACTTCGCTTCCGGGTGGCAAGTTCTGTCCTCAGAGACAATATCCGGGAAAGTTTCCAATTTTATCGCCAGTTCACCAAGGCTCTTTTGTTCTTTTTCCAATTTCGAATTTTTAAAGACTTATCTCTTTGGGGCGTTGGAAAATGAATAATTAAAATAATTATTCCATGTGTCATTTCCAACCCGTTCGTTTTATGGCGAATTATTTTGTCCTTTTCGAAAATTTTCTTACCAATGCCTTAGGCGAATTTTCATTTTGTCCAATTTTCTTGCCATAATCTCTATCGTTCAATTTGTTTGGCCACGAATTTCTATCCTTTTCCAAAATTTATTTCGCCATGTCCAATTTTATTTGGCCATAAATCTTTTTCGTCCAAAATTATTTTGCCATGTCCAATTTTATTTGGCCGTAATTTCTTTTCGTCTTCCTAAATCATATGGCATGGCGAAATTTTTCTCTAGTCACTTTGATATTTGGACTTAGGCATATTTTCCTTCTTTTTCAAGCATGGCGAAAATTTAAAGTGTCAAGCATATATTTTCATTTTCCAAAGGTTTGTACTTAGGCAAAATTTTAATTTTTTCACATTTCTAAACATGGCGGACTTGGCTCATTTCTTTGCCATTCAACTTTTGCCTTGGTTATGCCTTAGCCACTTTATCTCTTGCCATGGTGGACTTCAGCATTCGTTAAGCCACTTCTCTCATGTCTATGGCGGACTTGAGGTCTTCTCTTGCCATTTCCTTTTTGTTCAAGGCGGACTTGCCTTGTTTCCTTGCCACTTATCCTTTGAGTAGGGGCGGACTTTACTTGTTTCTTTGCCAATTAATGTGGACTTGGGCTTGTGGCTTGTCATCTTCCTCATCTCACCAAGGCGGACCTTAGCTTTTCTCAAGCCATCTTCACTCTAGCTGGGCGGACTTCATACATTTTTATGCCATCTCCAAAGGCGGACTTCACTCATTTGCATGCCACTCTTCATTTGACTTAGGGCGGACTTTGGCTTGTCACTAGCCATTGCTTCATTGCCTTAGACAAATTCTTCTTTTCAAAGGGCGGACTTCATCAAATTGATTGCCATTTAACATTATGCTGAGGGCGGACTTCATCATTTGTCAGGCCATCCACACTTTGACCAAGGCGGGCTTTACCTCTTTCATTGCCACACAAGGGCGGACTTGCTGCATTTTCATTCCACTCTCCATCTGACTTGGGCGGACTTGCTCAGATTTGTTGCCATTAGCTCAAGGCGGACTTCATTACTTGGCTTGCCATTCACCCTATGTTGCTGGGCGGACTTTAGCACATGGATGGCCATTGGAAGGCGGACTTCATACTTTGGATAGCCATCTCAACATTTGATCCCAGGCGGGCTTCACCTTATATCATGCCATGACTTTCTTGCTGAGGGCGGACTTCATAGTTTTCCTTGCCATTGACAAAGGCTGAAGCTTCTTGACATTACCTTCCCTTTCTCCGTGCTGAGTAAACTCCATACTCAGGCAAATTTCTCACAAACTTCAGTCTTCTCCATGAATGAATGTTCAGATTTCTCATGAGTTTCTCAGATTTTTCCATGAATTGCTCAGATTTCTTGATGAATTTCCCGATTTTTCACCAATTTGTTGACGAATTCATCGTCTTATTCACCATTTTCTGTGCTTTTCACCAGATTTCTCTGTGATTTTTACCAGATTTCTTACCATTTTCGAGCAAATTTTCCAGATTTTTGAACTTTTTTTGTGATTTTCCAAAATTTTACCAAAATTTCAAAAAAAAAATTCGAATCAATTTTCTGAGAGTTTCGTTGATCTTTTCGAACTTCTGAGTGGATTTTTGAAACTCGAGCCCTTTCCAAATATAGAAACTTTCTAAAAATAGAAATTTTCCAAAAATAGCAACTTTCCAAAAATAGACCCTAAAAAATAGGGATCCAGAATTGCCCAAAAGTGCCAAAAAAGTAGGTCCTAAAAAATAGGGGCCCGGGGTGAGAAACCCTAAAAACTTGGAGATGTCAAAATTGACTGAAATGATAGTCAATCTTCGTCTCCCAGGCCTTCTAAGCGTGATGGCGATGTTTATACAATGATCCAGGCTAAAACTCATTTGCTTGACTCGGGTGACCATTCAAAATTCAGACTCAAAACCCCCAAACGAAGAGCAGACAAAAAGAGGCATGCGAGAGCAAAACCCTAAAAAGCAAACAACAAGGGTCCCCATTTGCAATGGGGCGAGGTGTGAATTAGGTCACAACAGGTCCCATTTCCTCAATGCTTTTGTTTGCAAGAATTTCAAACTGGAGTACAAGCCATTAAACCATGTATCTTACTTCTTCCCACATCGATCGCCAAGGGACTTGTGGACTTTTTCTTCCCGTGTAAATGTTGTAAATCTTGCAATTTGCTAACCTACTTTTGTGACCTGCACCTCCATTATACTTATACTTTGCAAGTTTGCAAACTCTTTATTCATATCAATAAAACTTGCAAATTGCATCCACAATTTGCATCCTTGTAAGATACATGCATATTAGTTTTTGTGGACTGCACACAGACTCTTGCAACTCTTGCAAATTGCTGGCCTGTTTATGCATTTTTATTGCGCCATGTACTTATACCCTACTTTTGGACTCTCCACACACATTTGCAACTTTTTCCAACTACTCGCTCACATTTTCACCTAGCTACCATTTGCTCATATAATCTCTTGCATTATCTATTCAAAATCCTGCCTTTTGCCAATGCTACTATATTGTAATGTTCCCTTTTTAAGAAAATTGATTTGTGAACAATTAACCTAATTTCCAAGTTTCCGATAGGCTAATTGGTGAGTAAGGGGGAACTCCAAAGTTCTTGGAGAGCACAATTTCAATTTAGCAGAGTTGTTATTCATGGCAACGAGTTTAGTTGGATATGTGGAGCCTCTCGATGCTTTCAAAATTGATTTCCGACCTTTGGAAGCTCTCCAAACTTCTTGGAGAAGTCTATTTTTAGTAAGTCACACAATTGCCTTTGGTCATCATCACAAATCTTTAGTATCATGTTGGTATGATTGGAATTTTATTTTTATGTCATTTGGATACTTTCCACAACTCGGATAAATTATTAAATTAATAAATAATTATTCATTTAAGTTGTCAAATGTTGGAAATATTAAAATGACAACTTAGTATAATAATTAAGTTAAAAGGTGTTTAAGTGTGCTTCAATTTGGACGCCTAGGCACTGTAGATGACCATGTTAATAAATAATTATGTTGTAGTCGACCGTACTAGTAGTATGTATAAAATAAAATAGAATAGTACTTTAGCACAAATTAATGTAACAAGTTGTAGTCGACAATTAGTCTAACGGTTGGGTAGTTAGGAAGCGTTGTCAACGATTGGTATCTCAACCAACCTCAACTGGCTATTTATGTACTCATTTCATTTGTAGTCGAGACGATCTGATGCTATGATGTAATTACTGCCATATTTAATGAATGAATGCAACATCTATTTTGTGCACTGTGTTCTTGAATGATCTTTGTATATGATCTATGTTCTGTAAGTTTCATCCATTTACTCTCATACAATGTTAAAGATATCCCAGTGAGTAAACAGTTGGCGCCGTTGCCTAAGTGAACTTGGAAAAATCACTCGACGGTAGAATGGCGTTGTGATTGGTTAGCTGACCAAAGAACCGGTACAAGCAAATGAGGAAAGAGAAGATGAATTGACACAAGACCTTGTCAACCTATGGGATATCTCGTTGAGGAATCATGTTCGGAGGGAGGCTCTCAGGCGAGAGATCCCTCAGTTGATCATCTGGGACAGACTGCACGTCAACCCAAAGGTCGACCATCTCCTCAACCGATTGCCAAGGTTGCTTGCACGTCATTACATCATACTGCGAGATCTTCAAGTAGAGACTGACCAAGAACGCCAAAGACAACAAACCAAGAACGCCGAAGACAACAAATACTACAACGGTATGAGGAAAGAAGCAAACGGGAGGAGGAACGTGACACTAGTCGGAGGTGTACTCCCGACAATCAATGATCGTACGACCAACAATTAATGCCTGTACAACCCAATAAGGACAAAAACTGAGTACCAAGCGGGCAAGAAACATCGGAGGAAAGGGTATGACAATCACTCAGATTAAAGGAATAAGAAACTAGATGGATAAGACTAAAACAAATTGTTGAAAAAGTGAATGGAGAACTTAATGAAATAAATCAATCTATAAGTCGTATTCAAGAGTTGTCTGTATCAGACGACTAGGGACCAAGGATTGGAGGATCCAAGCCAAAGACCCCTGAGTAGAGGGAGTATTAGTATAAACCCCAGGAGACTCAAGGTGCAGAGAACGTTGAGGGGGGAGGTGTTGCTAACCCGGACGTGGTCGAGAGTGCAAGAGAGGCACTAGAACGTCAAGGGAGAAATAGTCCAATCAAGTCCAATGTACAAGGAGGGAATTGGGGAAGAAACATGGTGACTCCACCAACCGAGAGGTAGAAACTGCAGAAGTTCACAGGGAATGGTTCAGAGGATCCCATACGTCATTGAAAAATGTGTGAGACGATATGGAGCACGAATGGGCAGGATGACGTGGATTATTGGCCAAGTAATCGCTACGAGGCTTTGATTACTCAAGAGAGCATTTGAAGAAGAATTTAAACTTCTCAAGGACAACAATGAAATTGAGAAACTACACTGGAAGTTCAGGACATTGGCTATTTGGTTATTGAGAAACTACCTATTTAATTCCCCTGAAATTTAAGCTCATCATAAATGTTGTAATATGTTGATGTAAAATTGATGCCAGTGATCTTATGATGGTGCCCTTTCCTTCTTGGGTCTGGCTTGTTCAGATCATACTCTTCATCTTGTTTTTTTTAAGAACCGGTATAGTCGAGACTCTAGCTATTAATTTCTCTTCCTATAACAACAATCCTTTATGTGGAGATCATATTAGGGAACCAGAATGGTTAAAGTGGATACTAACTACATGTTCACATGATAAAGCTCAACATGCTAAATGATCAAAAGAGTAACGCTTCAGAAATTTATATGCTTACTATTTGTGGAAACAATGTTCTACGGGAACTCTCCTCTCCAGGAAAGAGTGGTAGTGTCTTCTATCTGCCTCACATTACTAATGTATGCAAGTTTTTACACAATGTATGCATTATTACTAATGGTTGGACAAAGATGTTTGGATTCAATTTTATATAGAGTTTTCTTTAAATGTGTTATATATTTAATGGTAGAATGGTTATTATGTAAATTAGTATTAGTGGAATTTTGAGATTATTTGTTCATGGGAGGATACAACCTAGATGAAATCTTTATTTCCATATCTTTTGATAGCTTTCAGGAGGAAGCCTGAAACTAGAGGGGGAGAATGTGAGGTATAGCTAGTATTATTCTAGAGATTTTGATTTGACTTTATATTTATATAGTTTGGTGTTTTGGACATGGTTGATATTGAAATTTTGGTTTAATGATATTATTGTTTTGGATTATCAACATAAATGTTTTATATGCATGCTTAGATATTTATTTGCTTATAAATGAAATAATATGTTCATTTAAGAAAATAACTTGATTACGAAGTATAATGGCTAGATGTTTAATTTCCACAAAAGTAATTATTTTTAATTATTATGATAGATTTTATAATTATTTGATGTTAGAAATTTTAATGTTATATTATTATTTCGGCTATAATTTCCAAATTGTACTAATATTTCCTATGAGTTGTTTCAGGTGGGCAGTCTAGGTTCCTTAAGAATTGGAGACAAAATCCAAATGCTAAATGTTTATTATTGGTTTTAATTTTTGTCAAGGGGGTTTAATGTTTGAGTGTATTTTGATTTTCATGTCCGTTTATAAATGGAGGGAAATATGTTTTTATGGAATTATATTTTTATTTGGATATTATATTGAGGGAAATTGAAGAGTTGGGAGTTATTTTATTTTAAAGAGGGAATTAGAATGGTTGGGGGGAAGAGGAAATGAGAGTGTTGTAAATTGTTTTCTTTCTTGATTCTATTTGGGAGGAGGATTGTGGAGATGGCTGGAAGGAATTGGTGGTAGGAAGATATGGGCTAGGAGAAAGAATCAAATACATTGGTCGGGTTTTTGGGCTGATCTTGACTTGGACAGCCAAGGTATGCTGTGTATTTTGTTTTGGAAATTTTGATGTAATTATTAAATGTTCGATAGATTTTGATGTGGTGTCGTAAGAATTGTGTTTGTATATGTTTTGTGGAGTCATGTTTGAGTAATGGGGGGGTTTGGGTGTGCATAAGGAGCAGATGTCGCCTAAGGGCTGAGAGCCTCCTTCATTTGGGGTTGAGGAGGGCGCGAAGCCTCTCTTGGAGATATTGATTAAAATATGTACGTAATGGAGTTGTGTTTGAATGATGGAGAGCTGTGAATGGAAGGTTGGATTGTTGGATGAATGGTGGTGGGATGGATGCTGAAGAACAGAGTTGAATGTGTATGAAGGAAAAGATGTTGTGCCTCAAGAGAGAAGGGAATCCCCCTTCTCCACCTTTACAAGAAGTCCATGACCGGATTCTTTGTGTGCGAGTTAGTGTTCATATATTTATTATTTGATTTGAGCATTTGGATTTTGTCTTCCGCTCGAGGGTGGACTTGATTTTATTGGTCCTATGGCTGGCAGGAGAGTAGGACTGGACTGCTCTATTTAGTGTTTGCAGGTTTATAAAACATCATCTAGGTTTGCTGAGGAAGATTTGGTATATGATTTCCTTATTGTATTGTTGATACATTCAAAATTGTGGATTGAAAAGAGTCTTTGTTGAATCGCAGTAAATACTAGTTTCTAACGAATATTGTTCATTATGTTCGTGTATTAATTTGTGAAATGATTGCACAGACACTGCACTAATTTTATGTGACAATGATGGTTTGTAAATTAATGTATACAGTTTACAATGTATTAAATACCATGGGATTTAGCTGTTCAATTCCTAAATATAAAAGAAATAATTTTAGCAGAATAAGGAAGAATTCATTATTGAATTGCGATTATGTAGAATGAGTTTTCAACCTCTTAATATCGATCCCTACAAATAATAGTAAAAATCGGCACCTGTATATTTAAATGGAAATGAAAATGATAGCAATATCTTGTGAGATCGTTGTATCTGTCATGTCTCGGTCGACTATCACATTCTTCAGGTGTTGTTGTGATCCCTCTAAGTTTCTTGGCCAGCTGTGGTCAGCATGATTATCTTATTCACAACCGTTACATTGTTAGTTTATTATCAAACACTGTTTATTACCCTTGAAATGTGCATTGCAGATGGTAACAGTTCTTTGTTCAATTGTTGCCGACAATTTTTCATCATTATTCTTTTATATCCATATCATTAAGGATATTTTTAATTAAGTGTAGTTTGTTTATCTTTATTAATTTTATTAATTTCTTCTTAAATTTAGTTATTTAGCTGAAATTTATTAACTTGTTTTAGATTGGGCATTACATCCTAGCGGTCGGTGGCGGAAAAGAACATCGAACGACAGGTACTGCAGACCACAGTACCCATCAAAGTGACTGACCTTCTCTAGACAATGCCACAACTTGGAATGGCAATCACGAACATAGTTGATGATGAACAACATCAGTGAAAGGAAGGCCGAAGGAAGGAATTGATAGCAGACCCTCCACCTGAGGGTGAACAAGTCATCAACCCCATGTTGTTGATGGCAAACATCGGGAAAATACCAGCGATCGTACAAATAAAAATCTTACCAACACAATCGTCGACGGAGGATTGGAAGTCAATGTACTGCCTGAAGACACATGGAAGAGTCTCGGGAAGCCTACACTCTGGCCACCGACGTTCCAACTGGTTGGCGTTGATCAGCATGTTATCAAGCCATTAGGAACATTGATGGTACAAAAGGTGACGATTGGGGCACAACCGTTCCTATTAAAATTTGTAGTCATACCATTGGAGAAAAAGGCGTACGATGCACTGCTTGGTAGGGGATGGCTAGTGGCAGCCAAAGCAAACCATAATTGGAAGAGGAATACCTTGTCTATAGAGAGTAATGGAAGAAAATATGTGTTTGATTTAAGAAACCAAGTAGTAAGCGAGGAGTTGGCATCATCGGACTCCAAGTCTGAAGGAGGGTTCGAAATGGATTGGGAAACCATAGAACCGAACGATGAGGGAATTTTGTACCTTCAAGAATGCTCGGACGACGAGACAAGTTCACTAAATGAATTATTCCACTGGAAGATGGAAGACTACGAAGTATTCCAACGAGATTGTAACATGCTGCAAATCAAAGAAATTGCAGGAGAAGAAGACTGAGTGTTGAGTAGCCAGACATTTCCTCTGGAATATGGAGAGTACAAAGAAGGAACGGCCAGAGTGGATGACACCCTAGCACACAACTTTGAAGGGGACAAGGTGATCAAGTACGAGGAACCAAACATAAAGAAAGTCAATCTCAGAGAAGAGGACAATTCTCGTACGATCCTAGTCGACGACAATTGGAATCCAGTGTTAAAGGCGGCAACATTCAAGATTTTCATGGAATACAAGGACACCTTCGCATGGACGTACAAGGATCTAAAGGGCGTGCCTCCTGAATTATGCATATAGAGAATTCCATTGGTACCGGGGGCACAGCTCGTACGAAAGAGACCATACCAAATGAACAAGAATTATGCGGCGAAGGTGCAAGAAGAGATTGAGAAAATGTTAGAAGCAAGAATCATATTCAAGGTTGAAGTGAGTGATTGGGTGTCACCGATAGTGATATCACTGAAGAAAGAATCGGAACAAATTAGAATATGCGTGGACTTTCAAAGCCTTAATGTTGTAACAAATTACAATCAAAGATCCCTTCCCGATCCCATTCATCGACTCAATATTGGAAGAGTTGGGAGGTCACGAGATCTATTCATTCATGGACGGGTTTTCCGGGTACAACCAAATAAGCATAGCCGAAGAGGATAAACTCAAGACAACGTTCGTCGTTGAGGACGGAGTGTATGCATACAACCGGATGCCATTCGATCTGTGCAACGCTCCGATGACCTTCCAAAGGATAATCTTGCACATATTTGACAAGATGTCCGTAGGGAACTTCAAGGCATTCCTGGACGATTGGTCAATTTACAATGACGAACAGACACACCTCAAGGCCCTTCAAGAATGCATGGAACGTTGTAGAGCAACACATCTGGCACTCAACCCCAAGAAGTGTCAATTCATGGTGCCTCAAGGAAAACTACTCGACCACATAGTATGCAAGGCAGGACTGAAAATCGATCCAGACAAGATCTGAGTGATTGTGCAGATGGAACCATCCCAGAACATCACAAGAGTGAAGTCATTCCTCGGACATGTCGGGTACTACAGAAGGTTTATCAAGAACTTTGTCGAGATCTCATACCCACTCGACATACTCATGAGGAAAGGAAAAGGACAACTATTTGTGTGGGTAGACGATCAAGAGAAGGTATTCAATGAGTTAAAGGTACGATTGATCAGTTCACCAATATTGGCATTACCTTGATTGGAACAAGGAGTTCTACATAGATGTTGATGCCTCGAATTATGCAATCGAAGCGACACTAGCGCAAGTGGGTGTACAAGGATTGGATCATCCAGTATTCTTTGCCAATCGTCTATTGTCAAGGGCAGAAAAGAACTATAGTACCACAGAAAGGGAGGCTCTTGGAATGGTGTACGTTGTGTAGAAGTTCAGACACTACCTATTGGCGACTCCATTCACATTCTATGTGGATCACCAGGCATTGATGTACTTGGTGAACAAGCCCATTATCCAAGTGAGGGTAAGTCGATGGCTACTGCTCTTACAGGAATTCGTGTTCACCATCATCGTACAACCGGGGAATAGTCATGTCATTGCCGATCAACTGTCAAGGATCCAGTCTGACAAGCCACCTGAGAGAGTAAATGAAGACTTCCCAGATGCGCATCTTTTTAGATAGCAGCACTACCTTTGTGGTACAAGAAGATTGGGGAATATTTGTCAACGTCCTCATTTCTGAGGGATATTCTACCCGTTGAACGACAGAAGCTAGTACTTAAAAGCAAGACTTTTCAACTAATCAATGAACTGCTATACAACATGAGATTTGATCAAGTGTTTCGACGATGTGTAATGGAGGAAGAGATTCCTAGCATACTCAAGGAGATGCACAAAGGACTTGCAGGAGGACCATGGGATCTGATGCCATAGCACGAAAGATCTTGTTGGCGGGACTATGGTGGTTGACCGTGCATACCAATGCTCAAGAGTGGGTGGTAGGATGCGATACATGTCAATGAGTTGACAAACCATTGAAGAGGGATTTCATGCCACTCTTCCCATCTTAGCCACAAGAACCGTTCGAACGGTGGGGATTGGATTTTATCGGGCCACTAAAGGTCAGCCAACTACACTGATGCAAATACATAGTTGTCGCCACAAAATACTTAACAAAGTGGGCGGAGGCTCGAGCACTACCAGATAACACTACACTAAGTACGGCGAGGTTCATGTACGAGAAAATTGTTACAAGGTACGACATCCCAATCTAGATCACTAGCGATAGAGGGGGCCACTTTGTCAATCATGTCATTCGGCTGATGACGACAGAGTTCAAAATTTTGCACAACTTTTCTAGCTCATACTATCCAAGGGCGAACGGTCAGGCAGAATTGACCAACAAGGTACTCATCTCCGTCATCCACAAGTCGTGCGGCATCGAGGAGGCAAACTGGGAAGAAAAAAACTAGCAATCGTACTATGGGCATATCATATGACCTACAAGGTAACCACTGGCCACACACCATTCCAGCTCATGTACAGTCAGGAAGCAGTAATGCTGGTGGAATATATGGTGCCAAGCTTACGAATTGCAATGGAGAATAGACTTGGTGATACAAAGAGCTTGAAGGAAAAAATGTTTCAGTTGAACAAGCTGGACGAATGACAAGTGCTCGCACAGTGAGCAACAAAGGTACTATAGAAAAGGAGGAAATTTTGGCACGACAAATACCTCCAACGAGCAAACTTCTAGCCGGAGTAGTTAGTCCTAAAATATAACAATCGTAAAGAACTGAAGCCAAGTAAGTTTAAAAAAAGGTGGTTGGGGCCATTTAGAATTCACCAAGTTCGGGAAAACAAAGCAATCAAATTATAAAGATTAGATGACACTATATTGAAGGATTCTATCAACGAGTCTAAGTTGAAAATATACAAGGAAAGAAGAGAAGAACTAGTGCAAATCAACATGCTCGGATACACAACAAAGGAGGATTGGCCAGTACAAGGGGAGGAAGCCATGGAAGAACAAGACTGGGGTATAGGCGGCAGCGAATATATTGCAGAAGAAGGCTGGGTTGCACTCGTCGGAGAAAAGTTCATGGAGGAAAGACTTGCGAGAAAAAGAGTATAAGGCATTACAGTGCCCCAAGTACACAAACATTTGACAAACGCTCTCTTCGGAATGCTTGCCCTTTTACGACGGGTGTGGGGCCACTGGAAATACCAGGCCCCATACGAAGGCATAAGGACGGGATGCTTGGCCAAAGAGCTAGACGAGGAAGCCCAAAGAGAAAAGAAGAACAGGCTGCAAAAGAAAGGAGGGAACGAGAACAAAGTGAAAGTGACGAAGAAGAATGGTGGAACAACGAGGAACGGAATGCATATGCAGAAAAGGTTGGACCATGCCTCAAAACAATCATAATGACAGAAGACACCTTTATCTCTCATGTTGATGGATACAACAATGAGCTAATAAAATATATGAAGGAAAATATCACGAAAACGCCAAAGGTGGTGACGACGGACAAACTATGGCGAATTGTACCAAACCCTGTTGGACCACCGATGGTGGATGGCGAGAACATTACATGGTACCAACAATACAGCGGACCATACGTCAACAGGAGCTTCAAAGGTATAGGACCCGCTCCTTTGGTAGATAAATGGTTTGATTTGAAGTTTATGGGTACTTATTGTGAAGAGGAATGCTATAAACGGCCTCCATTCATGTGAAAATGGCACTATGCATTGAAGTTAAGGGTTCAGAAAGGTGATGAAACCAAAGGTTTGAAGAGAAAAAATGAAGAGAGAAAATCAACATTATAAAAGGAAAAAAATGAATGGGGAAGAGCTGGAAATTGAGAAAAGTAAAATGGAGTTGAAAAATAGGAAAAAAGGAAAACTTGACAAAAATGGAAAAAATATAGTGGCCAAATTAAAAAATTCAAAAAATGGAAAGGAAGGAAGAGAATAAAAAATTAGAAAAAAGTATGAGTGAAGCGAGAGAAAAAAGAAATGGAAAAAATAAAACAGTGAGAAAGGAGGTATTAAAATATAAAGTGGGCAAATATTAAAATAAAAAACATTAAAGTCCATATATTACCTAGGAGAGAGACCATATGGCCAGCAAATAAACCTAAGGCATCGACAAAGATAAAAATTGATTGGCAAAGGCATCAGTTGAACTTGTATGCCGTACGGAAGGGTGAAGGAGTGAAAGCAGTGAACAGAGGAAGGGGTGTCCAAGTCGTACGACAAATTGAAGGCTTCAGAGGCGTGGAAAACACATCGTACAACAAGGAGAGTCTGGCGAGGAGAATAATTAATACCGTATGGCACAAAGACAAGAGCACAGTACAGACCAAAAGGAAGAGCAAGGTATGGGAGAAAGAAAACACCATGTACAGCTTGCACAAGGAGACGAATATCGTACGCCAAACATACAAAGCAAATGTCAAGCACAGGAAGACCATCGACGAACCTCAGAGAGACACCACTGTACGGACGAAGTTGTGCAAGGTACAAGGAACCCTATATGGAGAAGGTGCAAGTGGGCCCGTACGAACAAATTGTGACAAGGAATCACGCATAGAAGGAAAAGAAGCAGTCGTACGAAGAGATATCAGATACACCATACGGAGAACAATCACAAACTTGGTCGCACGCTCAGGAAAGGAAGGCAACCACACCGTACGAAAAAACAAGTGGAAAGTATGAAATTCTCACAAGGTACGATGTGTTGATGAAGTCGATATGAAGGGAGTGAATGTGCTATAGAAGTTGTTGGAAGTGATTAATTGTTCTAACATTTTCTTATGTATAGTGTGGCACTAAATTATCTCTTTTTCGTTGCAAAGCATTCACTGTCATCTTCTGAAGCATTTTTAAAGTCAGCATATTTGGTAAGAATATGTCTACTTCCTGCAACTAGAGAGTATGTGAGTGGGCATACAAAATTTAAATTAAGATCCAAATGAAAAATTCCAATACCATTGGTAAGTGATCACCAACTTGCTTTGATACCACTAATTTGGAGCCCACCAATACCCAAGGGACAACACATCCAAATGGATTCAAATGTGTTACACGTGGATGTGAACTAAATATTGATAGAGTGCAAAGGTCAAAATTGGCATTGGGCAAGAAAATTCAGGAACAATGTGACATTATGCTAGAACTATAAATTGCAAGATTGTATTATGCAAAAGTTGTGTAATAATCAGATAGGTCAAATGTATACCACAAGATGTCTATTCATGCTTGTATATGCATTGTTATCAAAGAATGACCATATTAAACTAATTTAGGCATGTGGAAGACAAAGGGATATCATGGCAATTACAAGGAACACAATCAGTCCCCTTCTATCAATACATACCACAAACATTTAAGAACAAGGATGACACAAATGTTCAACATAAATGAATAGGAATCAAAGCTTTGCAATATGGCCATTCTTTGGGAATGTTCTGAAGCTTGTGGTGAAGACGGCCTATGACATAGAGTAACATCATTGTACTCTAAGTCAATCAAAGTGCTAGCTCCTCTTATATCAAAAAGGATCTGAAATTAGGTAACGTCTCATTAAATGGATAATTTCCTCGAACATATGGACACACAATATTTAGTCTTCCAACAAAATGTACATGGATAGAGATCCTAAGACCTGTGTGTTACATGGCCTCTTTTTTACATTAGAAACAAATCATACAAGGCTCATCTTTTTTATAACCTGTTTGGCTTCCTTTGAACTTGCTTGTGACCTTGTTAGGAATTCCAAGAGAGGTGAAGAATTTAGAGATCCATAAGACTCTCTTTAGCTAACCTTCTTTGAGCTTATAATGAGGTCAGAGTGGTGATGTGCTACCTTCTTCCTTCATTACTTGAAGGTCGCTGACTCTTTGAAGAAGCTCAACATAGTTCTTCAACCCTTTGAGGTGGTGATACAATATCTTCCTCTTCTTTGGAATGTGTTCCATTCCTTGGTGAAAAGTTGCATTCTTCTTGAGCCTTCATATAAACAATTTTGTTGTTGCTATTACCACCTTTGGACAGATTTCAGTGTAGAGGTGGGTTGATGATGAGGTACTCCCCTTACAAAACCACACACACAACTAAACAAGAGAAATAAACAGAAAATGCAAAAAGAAACACTTGCTTTCTATTATCTTGATGAAGTGAAATTACAATACTCAGAAAATAACATACTACAGCCACATGGGCCTTCTCATTACAAAAATCTACAAGCCAAAAACCACAATCTGCATTGCAAGAGCTCCCTTTGGTAACCCCTGTTCTCCCTCTTTATCCAAGAAGTGTAACTCCCTTAGAATATTTTGGAAGGTGTAACCCCATTTTGGCACTAGAAATTCCACCGGCTATTTACCGCTCTAGAAGATTTTTATTTTCTTTATTTATATTTATATATTTACAACTTCTCAGGGTCATAACTTTCGATCCGACCATCAAATTTTCAATTGTAATATATCATTGGAAAGCTTGTGAAGAGATCTACAACCATCTTTTGCCAAATCTATAAGATTAGAGATTTTGCACCTTGTTTCGGAACTCCAAAGGGCCTCAATTTTCGGTTTTAAACTTCATTGGAGAAATTCCTCTGGATGAAAATTTAATATCTTCCAAATGGTACAGGATTTTGAGATGATTCTTTCACCAAAAATCTTATGTTCCAATTTCACTCCTTGAGGTCAATTTTTGTGTCCATAAGAACCCGAATAGGCCGACTTGCTAAAATAGCAGGTGACTATTTTTTGGCTGTTGCAAACTTCTAACCATTCCAAAGACTACATGAGTCACTATGGGCCCCAAAACAACTAAGGAAACTACAAACAAAATGAAAAATACAATATTTTTGGGTGATGCAAGATTTCCCTTACACCATTGGATGCTCCTGCATCAGTTGGACTCCTTACCTTTGGAAGATAGTGATACTCATGTTTGGGTTGCATTAAAGCATTCTCCTACATCCATACCACCGCCAATAAACCCTAGGCCTACATATTGTGGTCTTTCATCAACCTTCACAGTATTGATCATTTCATGGTCGTCCTTGCCACACCTTTGCCATCATGTCCCATCTTTAACAACTTAGACCCAATGTCTTTTGTATGCTACTCAATGTTATCAAGGGACTCTATGTTGTATCTTATTAGTGGACTGAACCAAAGTTTGAAAACTCGGACTCGGCATGGACTCAGACTCGAGACTCAGCACGGACTTGGTAAACAAGAAAACCGTAGTTTTACAAAAAAAAAAAAAAAATTAATGCAGTTAGAGAACATAAAAGCCTAATTTGATTATCAATTTCTCATAATTCAAATATTACACATGTTATATGATCTTCAAACACTCAATATTTGAAATTTCATCGTTCATACTCAGTTTCAAACTTTCAAATGAAGAAAACATACAAAAACAAGTTTTAAACATTCATACTCATTGTTTCCAGGCGATGCCAAGAGTCCTAAGTTGGGACTTAGGAGTCCAACTCTAGGACTCGTGTGAGTCAATCGCCAGGACTTTGGAGTCCTAGCCTGGACTCTCCAGGTCTCGGCTCGAGAATCCTTGGCGAGTCGACTCGGCGAGCCCTAGGACTCGCGAGTCCTAGGACTCGCGAGTCCCAAGAGTCTTTTCCAGGACTTGCAGAGTCCTCAAACTATGGATTGAACAATGGATGGATGGGTTACCTTGATTTTATCTTTCGTTGATTAAGCTTCTTATATGGTGGAAGACTTCTTTTGTGTTTCATCAACTGAGCTTCTTATATAGTGGTAGACTTGTTGGCAAGCCTCTTTCCTCTTTGCCTCTTTACATAATTTTGGAAACTTGAGCAATATTTCCCTTTACAACCAGCTGTTATTGCAAGCTATCCATGAATTGATAAATCTTTCCCTTTATTTTTCCCATCCCTTCAAAAATAAACTCTTCAAATTGAAATAATTGGGCTCTACACTTCTCAAACTCCTCCATGAAACTAATAATGATGAGAGTAGCCAGCCAATTTATCTTATGGTTCATCTATCTCTTCTGCCAAGTGATGGATCATTTCCATTAGCTCTTGGTTTACTCTTGCATTTGCTGATTGCAAGGTTGGACCTCTTCAAGTCTTTGGTTTTGAAGATTTTCCTGTGGATGGTCTCTGCATTCTTCTATAATTCCACACTATCTGTGCTTAACTATTGGCATTCAACTAGCTAATATACACAACTCTAAATGTGTCAGAAAAACCCTTTATGTAAGCCACAATGAACTTTACTGCTCTGATACCAAATAAGATCTGTAAATTTGCCAAACTATGATGGCTACAAATTTGTATCTTTCTGTCTCAAATGAAAGTGCTACTGAAATTTGATGGCCAGCACAATTTATGCCTGCAAGAAACATCCTTTATACAGAATAGAACATGAATGTCACCTAAACACTAATAATTTATTAAATTGTCTATTGGAGTCACTACTTCAAGCACATTTGCTCGAAGTGCTATCATTGTACAAGAGTTCATCCATTCTATGCTAATCTACAACATATGGACAGTGGAAAAATGAACTATAATGCGAACACAGATAAATGAGCTCACAACATATTTATTTACCCTAGCAAATACCATTTTGAGGAAACTCCAGCATGGACTGGAGAATACCTCTATTTTTTAATTGATTTCTTCCATTGTAAAGCAAACTATAGAGAGTTGTGTTGATGATATATACAGCTTCTGTTGTTTCCTTCCAGCATATCGATTGTTCTTGGTTAATAAATTAAATGATAGCCAAGAGGCTATTTAATTTATATATGGCACAAGTTTTGAAGAATCTTCATTTAATGAAGAATTGTATGAGGCCGGCCTCATTCTACATTGTCTACGTCTTTCTCTTTTGGCGCGATCTCTTATATTACTTATTGGTGGCCGACTTTCTTGAGGACGACTTTCCTCTTATTGGTTGCGTCTCTTTACATATTACATTCTCTTCTCTCTAGCCGACTTGCATTTAATAGGGAGGCATCCCTTCATATTGTATTTATATGAGTTCGCTCTCTCATTATCATTATCAAGTAAGTTCGATATTCTTTCTCTTATCAAGAGTGCGATTTCCTTAAAGAGCAGTTGGCGAATTCCTACAAGTGCAGATTGTAATCTATGTGATTGCATCTAGAGTTGATGCTATTCTTGGCCTTTGAGTTTGGCCTCATTGTACAAGAGAGTGTTGTTCTTCAATAATATATATAAGAGAGTTTTGTTGCTGGGTTTTTCTCCCTCAAAAGGAGGGTTTTCCCAGGGTATCTGCTGTGTTATTGTGTCTGATTTGAATTAATTTTCTGTGCATTAAATCTGATCATTAAAATTTACAAGTTGCCTAGCTAATGCAGTGATTGGATCATTGTGGTCTGCAGATCAATACTCATACGGTAATCTCTTATCTCTTTGCTCTGCCAAAAATGCCTAAGAAGCAACTGAAAAGATATATTTAATGAGATTTGAATGATGATTAGACTTTCAACCTTTCATTTCTTAATGTTTTTTGTTCTTTCAAGTAAAACAAGAAAAACCTCAACTTTTGTTTGACACTTTGGGATGTCGAAAGAATGAATTAAACCTAATTTTTATTGGAATGTAGACATATGTATCAGTGTCGCTATGCTCCAGTTTCAATTACTTGTCATTTGAGGTCATTTGCTCAAGTTATTAAGAAAAAACAGTAAACAATGCTCTTCTCTTTTGAGGAAGAAGTGCATTTCTGTGCGCAATGCATCATCATGCTACAGTTAGAAATCCAGGTGGTTCCAACTTAATACAACCAAGTTAGGGCAAAAACTCAATTAACTGTTAGACATGAATTTTTCGAGATCATGTGATAGAAATTTACCCCTAAAACTGATTTTGCTCATTGAAATACATATTAGGAACACGCAATTGCAATTTTATGTCATTTAAATGCCATGTGAAGTTTTTATGGCTCACATCTTCCACTTGCCACCAACAGGTCGGTACTAGGCATAAACCTTTTGGCATTGGTATTTTCTAAAGTATTTTTCTGGCTTGTACTTGGATGAGAGTCCAAAACTAAGTGACATCTTATTTACATTCATCCATTGTGAGAAGACAAAACCTAATAGGAACATTCCCAATTTAGCTGATTTAAGAACTTTATAATTTATTATTCATTAAATATTGTCTTTGTGATGGTACTTATCTACAATTGAACATTGATGCTTGAGTCTCCCACTCAAAGAAATTCTAAAGATGTACAACATACTTTTGCTTTTGTTTTCTTTTACCCTCTCTCTAGATCTTGTTGACTGATTTGCATTGGCTTTCACTCTGGTCCTTCCTTTTGAATTTGCTTCACTGTTAAAGTTTTTCCAAGTATTGGGGTTTTGCCATGTTTGTTGGTTTAGCTTTCTCCATGCCTCCCAACCTGGAATGCCGCCCTGCAACATTAATATTTTCAAGCATTAAGTCAAATATCTGCTTATGTGGGTAAGTTACATAACAAGAAAATAGACATGATGAAAACAGTTCAAGACATTAATGCAAAAATGCCAAAGAATGTAACAAAGTAATAATTATATAAAGAATAGACAAGAAAATGCCAGCCCCATATAAGAAGACTTATCTGGAATGAAAGCAAGAAATAAATTAGATTGAATTCACAACTGACTGAAGTAGGTCAACAGGACTTTAAAAGTACAATACGTTAATGTTTAGGCCCTTAGTCTTCTAGTAGTTTCTATATTTTAATTGTTTGTTTAGTCAGGCCTAATTATTGCTTACAGAGTTGCCTCAGCCTAATAATGCATCTAAAGAATGGGAGTAGATCCTTATTCTAAAAGACTGACTAGTGGAATTGCTTTGCTTGATTATAATATGTGGCAGTTGACACCTCAAAGTAATTGGCTCTGCCTTCTCATTTCAGTTATTCAATTTCCAAATTTTGGCGCTATTCCTTGACCCACGATACATATCTGCTTGCATTAATTCATTTGGCTGCATCTGTAGGAACTGCAGTTGCTGTTTCTGTTTCTTATCATTACATTTATAGAAATATTGGAGCACTCATTTAGCCAATCCTTTACCACAAAAGAGGACAGAATTAGAGAAATTTGAGAAGAAAATGTCATTTTTGGGATAAATATTCTACAATTTTATCTCTTAGTGAAATCTGTTTTATTTCACAAGGTTGCTGACAGATCAGTAAGATGGCATACTTCCATTCACACTATCTCCACATGCACTCAGAACATGGCACCCCACCTTTCTCACCCAAGGCACCACACATCTGAAATGTCTCTGTCCCACTTGGGGTCTCATATTCAGGTGCATGTCTCCAGTTTGTTTCCAACATCTAATTGTGTTTTAGATGGTGGACAGTAATTGGCCATGGCTGCTAGGGGAACTTCAAACAGAGTTTCAGGACAACATTCTTTGCCCCCAGCTCTGTTCACCCCATCCAAGGTCAACAAGCCAGGGTATCTTAGTCAAGGCCATTCTACAGGGGACACAACCAGTTCTTGTGTTGACACCTTCACGGTTAACAACAAGGGTGTTGACTCCTCATCCAGTGATACAAATTAGGCCCAATTTGCCCATTCTGGCACTGGTATCCTTGGCTCTATCTTCTTCGGCAATGAGTCCTTTCTCTTGGATATTTGGACTATTTATAGATTATTTTTAGTTATCTTGACAGTCTCATTGAATCTTTCCCTTTTGACATGATTAGGGTTTCCCCCTCTAGGTTGATCACTCCTTTTTGTTTGTTAGAATGCCTTTCAGTTTTTTTTTTTTTGCTCTTAGTTATATTTTAGTTTGTAGCTTCCTTCAAGCCATAGATGAAAAATTCAGTGATTACTTGCTACACTCACAAATAATCACAAACTCACCTCTGTAGTTGAGTAATTTGCACTATTAGTCAAGGCCAAGTAATTAAAAAAACTCAGTAAGCTATTATGGAAAACACACCAAAATTGCACAAAAAATCACTAAAACTTGTGACTTAGTATAAAAATTTGGCTGACAGTAGAAATCAATTTTCATGAGAAAATTGACACATTTCACAGGGTTTTTTTTTTTTGTGTGGTTGATGGGTTGTTTGACAGCTTGCTGTTTGTGCTAATGTGTTCAACTGCTTCCATACAGGTTTTTTCCGGCTTGTTGAAGATTTACTCAAGCTTGCTGTGTGTGTGAAGGCTTCCATTTGCTGTTTTTTGCAGGTCATGATTCGAGTTTCAGCTGCTGCATGGACATTTATTTAGCTGGTCAAGACATTTAAACAGCAGGGTAGAATCTAGACAGGTCTGTGTTTGCTGCTAGGTGTTGAGTCTGTGTTTAAGTCTTAAGTTAAACAGTTTAACTTGAAGTTCATATGTATTGAACTAATGTGTTGGTCTATGATGTGTTGAACTCTAATTTTGATCTATATATGAAAGAAATCAGTAATATGTTCTGCAAATTCTATAATATGCATGTTTTTGAAGAATATTTTTTAAAATTTATGTATTTTTTAATGTTTGATAAATTTGCCAAGTTTTTACCAAGTTCCAAGTCCTTAAAATTTGGGTCAGCCGAGTTATTGACGAATACAAGGTTTTCAGATATGTTTGGAGTGTCTTTGGCTCCCTCTTGCTATTGTTACTATTTATATTTACCAGTTCATTGACCTATTTTGGTCACTATCTATCTAGTAAGATTTTTGGCCTATCTTTTTTTTGTGCTTTTGTGATTCAGTTTTGCATTTTCAAAACTACGTGTACCCTAATACAAAATATTCTCACAAACCAGGATGTAGCCAGAAGATATCATTGCTAACACCTATGGAAGACCCCAGTGGGAATGTAATGCAGAGGTTTCTGGCCTTCAGAAAGGAGAGGTCTCTACAACCTGCTCGGATTACTTTTTTTAGCCAAAGATCAAAAATATCATCTTTCTAAAAGGGAATCACAATACTCTAACTAGAGGAAGGTCAAGTGCCCTACAAATATATTAATTTCCCATTTAGGTTCTCTTGCCTCAAGAGGAGAGTAAAATTACTTCATGCTTCTTGATTTTTCTTTTTGTTAATTCATCTCCAACCATACCTGCTAAAACAACTCTCACCTTTGTCTTGTAGAAGTTTTTCCATGTGAGGTCAGTAAAGGTGCTCTAGAAGAGGAATTTGTCAACTTGGCAATTGCAGTCAATCCTTGTTCTGATCTACGCCTGTCTCCTCACTTTTGTGCAGCATATGCCATCTTAAAGAGTTGGGGAAGAGGTAGTACAGCTATAAGGAGAGGTCAAATCTTTGAGAAATGATCCCTTGGAAAGGTGAACACCTCACAGTACTGACTCTTGGAGCTATTGCTCTTAACCATAGGAGTTCTTTTCTTACATGTTTTTAGCATGGTAATTATTCTGAGTATTTCACCCTCTAGTTCCCCCCACTGCCACAATGACACCCACTTCAGCTATGACTCCAGCTTTACCAATAGTTAAGCTTTGTCCCATGTGAGAATGGTACCTAATGAGTCACATCCTTACCCAGTCCAGTCATCAAGAAATTACAACTTCGTTTAATTGGAAGGGATAGGTGTAGATTCTGTATTGTACATAGAAACTCATATGAATAAATAACTAAATAAAGAATAAGGAGTGTTATGTTACAAATTGTGTTAGACAGGGCTTGATTAATTTTCATATACACAAGTGCTCCCATTAGGTTTTGACCTCAGCCGTTGCACTTACTCCTCCTAGAGTCCTATATTAATATACAACTCCTAGAGATCATATTATCCTTGTGTAGACCATCCCATCATTCCATCATCCATATGTAGATCATATGCACATCATCTTGGGTGGGGTTCTAATAATCAATGTCTCATGAACATCTGATATATGTACTAAAAGCAATTGATAAGAATACAATATTGTTTCAATTGATAAGAATGCAATATTGTTTGACTATCTCCTTTGTTCAATGTTTCTTAGGTGGTGAACAATTTTCCTATTGCAATGTGATTTGTACAATACCCTTGTAGGAGGGTTAGAGTTGACACAAAATGTCCCTCCAGCTCTTACAATTGCTTCATCATGCATATCAGTATTGCATATATAAGACCCTTTTACGATTGTCATTCCATAAGAAAGAAATCTAGCAATTCAAGACATTCTACAATTGTTTTCCCTCATTAATCAAATTTTAACTGAGGAAAATAAAGAAATCTTTTTTATACTTTTTCTTGCATAAATTAAAGGAGCTGATATGTTATTTTGTGGTAAACAAGTTCAAAGCCTCGTGCTTCATTTGACTAGTGCCAATCCAATAAGTAACTTTGCACCAATTGACTCCCAAAAAATCTTACACAAAAAATAGTATCATACCAAAAATAAGACATAAGAAAATTGAAGAATAAATAGGATTAATCTTGTAATGATCTATCCCCCCTTGTACAATGGTATACTGATGCCTCTGCTCCATTTTAAGAATATGCATTTGACTTGTTTACCAACATTTTACCTCAAAGAAATGCTACTTTGTTTCCATCTGCCAAGAATCAGCAGCATTATGATTGGCATTCTATTCAAAATCCAGACAAACTTACAGGATGCTACAAATTTGAAGTATCTTCTGGAATTTCATTGTCTGATCCTTTTGAAATATCCTCTTTACTTCTATTGATGATTTCCAATATTATGTCTCCAGTACAAATTCAAAATACAATCTCTTTGGAGATGATACCCTAATAATGTACCCTATTCTAGCATAGAAGAATATCACCAAATAAATTGCTCAATAGATCATGAAACCAAAGAAAAAAAAAATTCTGTAGAATATTTGTCAAAGACAACCATGATGCATATTGGTAAGGTGATCAAGACAAAACCTGGAATAATTTCTTTGGAGCCTTATTGGTACCCTGAAGTCGTTTCAGGGCCCTCTTTGCTTCAGCCCTCTGTGCTCGTTTTAAATATTTTCCATATGTCTGCATTTTAGCAATAAATAATGATGAAATAAAGAATCATCCTATAAATGAAAATGAATTTGATGAAATATTTTCCAAAATAATCATAAGACTTGTTTTGATAAATATAATCATCAGTTGTCTAGTAGAGTAAGCCTTAGTGGTCTATTTTTCTGCAGAAGAAACCATTGTAGTTTTTGATAGGTGTAAAATATGTCTTTTGCTTAAAATTGTAGTCCTGCATCCAAAAATCTTTAGAAAATGCAAAAGGTTATTAAAAAAAGCAAACAAAATATTGGTAGAAAACATATATAAATATATGATTCATGGCCTCTCATTTTACAAGTGATTCTAGTGAAGCTTAATACAAAGGAGATTTCAATTTTCACATACAGATTGCTAGGTTCAAAAATAGCATAGAAACATTACTGGCAAATTTCTGAACAGAAGGGCAGCAACATTGGAGGCAGTATTCCAAGTCCTCCAAGAGGAAAGCCAAAATCTGAATATGCACCTCAGACCAAATGTAGAAATTCAAGAGCTGCTTGCAAAATTAAAGAATAAGTTCCTCAGTAACTGAACAAGACAGAATTCAATTGGATTGTGGTGGTAACGGCAATGGGATGATTTCACAAGCGAGCAACCAAGGTTCAAATCCCACTCCATGGTGGGATGGCCTATGACCCAATGGGCTCCCCAATAATGGGTCACCACATTAGTACGGTTAATGAAATCATAGGCACATTGAATTCTAAAATGCTCATTCTTGTATGGGTTTGATGCCAAGTAAGCCTATTCCAAATGTAGAAAAAGAGCCAATGTGACCCAAGGGTTGCATCAGGATTCTAGCCAAGGTGGAGACAAAGATATTTCAACTTGAACAGTTCCTAGACCTTCACATGGAGAGCAAGTTGCAGGGCTTTCAACACAAATGCATATGCTTGATATAATCCCCTATTCAAGGTTTCATCTAGTACTTAAGTTAGGTCAAGAAGTGCTAACAGAAGAAGAAAAATATTCCAAT
Organism: Sequoia sempervirens; assembly: GCA_007258455.2. Taxonomy (NCBI): domain Eukaryota; kingdom Viridiplantae; phylum Streptophyta; class Pinopsida; order Cupressales; family Cupressaceae; genus Sequoia; species Sequoia sempervirens. The sequence continues at coordinate 18,133 of VDFB02052625.1, read as the reverse complement.
ATTGGTTTAATTTGTAAGTTCAACTCATTTTGGCCAAGTCTAGTAGGTTTGCATGCTTGGATTTTTTTAAAGATGGAACTCGTTTCTTATTCTATATAGATTTTCCAAGTGCCCAAGGATTTTTTGTTTTTCTATGTAAATCTATTGGGAATTGTGATATGATCTTGGGCAAGGGTCCTTGGTTTTGGGACAACAATGTATTGTTGGTCAATCCTTAATTTCCAAATTTTAATGCTACAATAAAAAAATTCAAAGTCATGTCAATCTAGATTTGTTTGCCATATCTTCCTCTAAAATTTTAGATTGATCAATGTTTTCAAGGCATAGATAATGTATTAGGTAAATTTATAGCAATTGACACCCCTCCCAACACTCTAATCCACTCCATAGCAGCACAAATCATAGTAGAGATTGAAATTTCGAAAGGGCTACCAGATGAAGTTTGGCTCAAGGACGAGGAAAAGGTGTGAAACAAATATTGGATTATCGAAATATTCCTTTTCAATGTCATAAAAGCTATCAGGTTGGTCACATTGTTCAGAACTGTCAAGTTGGTAAGCCCTCTCCTGCTAAAAAAAATCACATGGTGGAAAGGAGCATGTTTGTCCCATTTAATTGTCAAGTTTCTGGAATCTAAATCTTCTGATAGACTGGACAACACTTCTCCACTGTCATCTCCCAAGCAGTTTCTAGGCAGTGGTCCAACAAAAAAACTAAAATTTACAATCTTAGGAGGATATGGCTGCTCCCCAATCTCCTCCCAAAGATTGCTGGAGAGCAAGATATCTCTGCAGGAGAAGGAATTGTATGAATCTGATGAAGGGAAAAAGAAGTCAGATCGAGTTTGTGTAGAAGGATTTCGGAACAGAATCGTGGAAATCAGCAATCTACAGTTTCTCCTTCGAATGGCTTTGCAGTGAACCCCCTTTTAAATATTCTCTCTTCTTCTAAAAACTCTGGTTAATATGTCATCTACTAGATCTTAAGCTAGAGTATCAAATATAGCACCAATTATCCCAGTTCTGCAACCATTTAAAATGGGTAAGACTTCATAGCCCTCAAGTTTGACTCATGTTGAGAGATAGGGTATAAGAGAATTTATTCTGGATCAAACCAGTCAATCGCTTTCAGCTTCCCCAGCATTTTCAGAATATGGGGATGAGGATGACATTATAGGATGGACTAAAGTGCAAAATAGGAAAGTAGTCCCTAAGAAACAATCTATAGGGCATATGGTACGTAGGTCGAACCACAAAAAATGTTTGTTGGCCTTTTTTGTGTCTATCATGCCTATTACACCATTGGTGGGTTCTAATAATAAAAGTCTAGAATTTTGTAGCTATCCAAATACATATATAAGGTCCTTTATAATTTCTTTTGTGTCTAGTTATACATGAACTACAACAAACCAACCATTGTAGAGTTTACCACAACACATGCTAGGGTTTGAATTCCCAACGAATTAATCACCCAAACAACAACCTACACTAATACTAAATGTTGGGGATTTTGAACCTATTGTAGACAACGAATAGACTAGGATGAAGAAACTTAAGACAAATATTCATACAAATGTCTATGAAATTTGTAAAAGTTATATAACATGTATGAAAGTAAATAAAATATTATGCATTTACAAGATTACACACAAGACTCAAAGATTTGTGTGGAAAACCCATTTAGATAGAAAGCCACCACCAAAATATGTTCACAATTATGTTATTCATAATTAGTTAGGATTTAATACAACTATCCCACCAACTTTAGGAACACCAAGAGTCATGGAACTATAATCCAATCATACATGATCTCAACACAACACATAAATCACCAAGGATGATATATGTTGTGGGCTAGGGCCCCTTTGTTTGCTTCTATATTTGATAAATTAAATGCATGAATTAATAATGGAGATGACAATGCATACTAGATACATAAGTAAAATATATTTTTATTCACATGAAATTATTACAGAAGAAGACCAGAGATGGTCAACCAAGGATCAAAGTCAATCCGACTAGATCATACTACCTTCCTTGATGATACACAATCTATTTAAAGGACCCGACAGTTGCCAAGAAGAACACAACTGTCAGCAAACGACGCTTATAACAACCCGAAGCCGACAGCCAATCAATACAAACAATTAATACATAGTTGAATAACCAATTTTATTGAAACATAATAATAGACATTGTACACCAACTACATCATCCCCCCAAAAGAAAAATTTGTCTTCCAAATGAGAAGTAAACATCAAGTAACATTAGGGAAAACTTGCCAAACTGATGACAATATTGTAGACAAGGACCAATAAACAAACTTGGAAGTGTAATTTGCAAACTCAAACATGGAGTGTACTTGGCAAATCAAATGAGCGCAATGGGGGTTTGGGGGCAATGCCCTCACGGGGTCAAGGGGCAGCACCCCTTGTGGGGGTTTGGGGGTAGGGCCCCTAGTGGGGTCGAGGGGCAACGCCCCTTGCAAGGTCCAAGGAAAATGCCCTCAACGCACAAGGCGAGGTTGAGGGGTGGAACCCCTGCCACCAAACCCAATTTAAGACCTTCAAAACCACAAAAAACAATGTTGATAGAGACAAAAATTAGAGATTTTGGAGTGTTTAACCAACGTATGCCAATAAGTGAATAATCCTTCAAACCAACCAACCAAGGGACCTCATCTGATTGCATACTGATGGAGTTTGCAAATGGTTGAGTCCTACTAGAAGGCCATACAATGAAAGGAACTCATTTTACCCATTCTTTGATCTCACTGTACATTGGAGAATTGACTGTCTGTGCCATACTATGAAAGAATGTTCAAGCCATGCGATGAAGGAGCACCTAGACCGTACGATGAAGGAATGCCCAGGTCATACGATGCAAGATTTCCTAGGTCATAAGTGGAGGTGGAAATGTCTTGACCACATGCTAAATTGTACAGTGAGAAAATGACCAAGCCATACAATGAGTAAATGTTCATATCGTATGGTGAAGAGGGACAGTCATATCTGAATGGTTGACGAGACTGTACGATGTAATGAGTGAATGCTTTGAGTTCTCGTACAATAGACGCAATAATTATCTTTGGTTGTATGACATGTTGTGGGCCCTATATGGTAGAAATTGTGTGCCACCTTATTTTATGCCGAGGTTTTGGGTGTCGTACGATCTGAATTATTTGTCGCCATACTCTGTTGAGATTTTGTCATACAATGTCAATCTTCACTCCCTATTGATGGCATACAATGAAAAGAGCTGCCTAAGACCATACGATGTAAGAAGGATATCATACAATATGATTTGGCCAAACAATGAATAATCACCGTACTACATGAATAGGCCATACGATATGCTTGAGTGTCATGTTGAGTGATGTACCATGATGTTGTACTAATTGAGGTCGTCATATGATGTGAAGAGGTTGATGTATGATATACAAATTACTCCCTTCTCCTCGCCATACAATGTACAAAACTGACGCAGATGAAACTTCACTCTCGCTGACCCAAACAAACTAAATCACCAATTCACAAATTACCACAGACAACATTCTGCCCAAAAATTGCAGCAACAGACTATTCCTTGTTCAAATTCAAAATTCACAAAAATTTTTGGCTTAGCAGCCAACACTCACTCAATTGACAATTCCATTTGTCAATTAAATCGATTCGAATTTACACAAATCTTCATAGAGACGAATTATCTTATTTCTTCAATTGAAATTTTACATACAATTTCTATTACATTCGTCACCTCTCTTCTCACCAGATGCTCGGTCCCGATCTATTCTTTGCATACTCACATGTCTTACTATAATCCACAGCCTTCTATTTTATTCTCCCATGCCATTCACCCCTCTCTATGTGGCACAACCTTCCTCTGCACCTTATGGTTCCTCTACGTACCCTCACTCTAACTCAATCAGATTGATCTTTTTATTTAATCTACATTTTTCATTTGTACTTAGTCTTAAAATGCCATATTTAATGGTGTAGCTCCTCCATGTTACCAAATCTGCCACTCATATTTTATTTAAATGCCTTCATTCTCCCATCTCAAAGGCTCGATTCACCTACATATTGAACCTGCAAACTTTGTCTCCCCTGCAGATGAGGTGTGGCGACCTTTCACTTCACCACTATTCAAATCAACCCTTGCATTTCATTTGATCATTTTTAATTTGCCAATGCTCGACTTCTCTTGAGGCGCGGCCTCTCCTTCAATTTGAAACCTTGTAAGGCGCCTTCTCTCTATTTTCTTCAATCTCTTGACAGCCCCCACCATCTATCCTTCACGCCTCTGCACACTTAATCTGCATTTTAACTTTCATTCTTTGGCATGATGTGTGGCCTCTCCCACCTCATGTTGGCTGCCCACCTTCTATTTTCTTTCCTGCAATGCATATCTGCCTTCTTTTGTTCTTTTTGACGGCCTATTTCCATGTTGCGACCTTCCCTCTTCTCTGCGAGTTGGGTCCCTTTTGTATTTAGTCTTCTCATTTCTCTATGGCTACGTTGTTATTATGTCTCTTTATCTTCCTTAGCCGCGAGCTACTGCAATTATATTTTCTTGTATTTATGATTACAATAAAATCAACAATTATTTGATTTCATCGCAAAATTTGATCAACTGAAAACGAATTTGAATTCACTATTAAAACTTGAAATTACAAATTGCAATATGACATTTTGTCAAATGCAATGACAATAATGTCACCCGATTCTATTCCAAATGACCAACGAGACCAAAATGATTTGAACTCCGGAATCAAACACACTCCAAACATGCAAAATCAAAGCCAAATTATTTTTTGGTGATGTGGATCACCAATCCGCCCGGGATGCTCCTACATCAAAAACTTGTCATCTTTCTCCTTATTGTATGATATGGAAAACTTGTCGTCTTTCTCCTTATCGTAGGATATGCAAAACTTGCCACCTCTCTCCTCACCGTACAATATAACAAGATGTTGGCCATACTATATAGTCAAACCTTTTAACATAGCTACGCTTTGTAGTTGCGCCTTTTACGTAATCAAACATTTTAATGTAGTCAAGGATTTTAATATTTTCTCCTTCAATTGTTGAATAATATTTTTGCCTCTTCCGTTCCACTATTTCTTTATTTTCTAATTTTCATTTTTTGTAAAATTTTCTATGAATTTGATTTGAATTGACAAGTATTTATGCGTTCCAAGTTAAATATTTTTCTTGGAGTACCATCGGTAATTTTGCTTTCTTTCATTAGATTCTCTTCACTGAGAGTTGTAGCTTCAAGAAAATTACAAGTTGATAGTAATAGCTCATAGTCCTCCATTTTCCAGTGAAATAGGTTGTGGAGAGAATTTGTTTCATCCTTTGAGCATGGCTGTAATTCTAGGATCCCTTCGTCATTCAACTCTATCAAACCTAGATCATGCTTCTCTATCCATTCTTCTTTGAAGTCCGACTTTGACGAATCGTACGAAGCTGCTTCCTCACTTACGGCTTGGTTCTTTAAATCAGTTACATACTTCCAACCCTTGTTCTCGATGGAGATTGTATTCTTTTTCCAATTGTGATCAGCTTTGATCCACTAGCCAACCCTGACCTAACAATGCATCGCATGCTTTATTCCTCAATGAAATGACCGCAAAGTTCAACAAAAATGCTTGGGTTCCGACAATTACCTTTTGTCCCATTAATACTCCAAGTAACTTAATACCTTGTTGATATACACCCACCAATTGAGAAGTTGGCAGCCAAATGGTTAGCTTCCCCAAACTTCTCCAAGTGTCTTTCGGAAGTACATTCACGCCAGACCCACCATCAACAATTGTATTGGTGAGATTCCTTCCAAGGATCTCCATATTCACCACCGTTGGATTCTTTGTTGTGTTAACTGTCAATAACATTGGATCAATCACTTGGTCGCCCAGAGGTTCAGTTATTGGATCTTCATTCTCACAAGATTTTGATTGGGTCAGAGCATGCACCGTCTCATTCTCCCTTGATACAATATCATTTTGAAGTTCAGGAATACTTTGTAATAAATCCACTACTTTAATTGGTATAGTAGCTTGAAGTACTTGTCGTGCAATATTTTTCTCGGATTGTAATTGATTAGTTATCGTACTTGCATTTGTATTTGATTGGCATCGTTTATTAGCCATAGCACTTTGACACTTGCTTCACAAAGCCTTTCTTTTTTTGTACATGGGTCTAGGTATACAACCTTCTTTGCTTGGGCACAAGTAATGACCAATACTTCATTATGCCTTACATCAATCATGTTGACACTAGCCTTTTACTTCGAACATCTAATGCCTTCACGGTCTCCAAGTCCATACCATTTGCATAATAATTGTAGTTTGTCCTACTTGTTTTGGCAATCTCTCGCAAAGTGTCCCCATTCGCTACATTGTCAACATTGTATGATAGGTCGTCCGTTGGGGTCATACTGTATTTGGCTTCGTCCTCCTCTTTGATTTCGTTAACCACCTGAATGCATTTTGAGGCTTTGATGGAATGGATGGACTCCTCTCCTTGCATAAAGAGTACTTGTGTACTCTTGGTCTTCAAATTGTATGGGCACTCCTTTATTGAATGACCCATAACCTAGCAAATCTCACAAAACATCGTTTTAGGACAATTACCTTTTGTGTGCCCCTCAATTTTGCACTCAGTACACCATAGTTCATTAGTTTCTTTGTTGGTTTCTTTCTCTGCTTTCAATTCTTTCGTCATTTGGAGCATTCTGTCATGTCCCTTCTCGGTGACATCTCGAGGGGAGGATTGGCCTATCCACGACCCTCGTGGCCGATTGATTGGATGAGGGTCGGGACTTAGCTCGGCTTGAAGGGATTGATCGCTGGTCTTCGTTCGTCGGAGGCTTTTTGCGAATTGCTATTTTAGCGGCTGGGACCCCTATTTTTAGCGGTATGGCTTTGGCATCGGAATCACTTCGAGTTAAATCACATCGAGGGAAATCGGATGAGTAACGAGGAAAATATTAATATTTAATTATATTGATTAAATATTAATTATTTAATGTTTATAATATAAAGTTATAATTTAAAATTATAACTTAAGTGATTGCCTTGAAGGGTGCGCCCATCATCAGAAGGGGGCCAAAAGTGACTATTAAATTATATTAAAATATTCAACTGAGAACTATGGAGAAATTAAAAGAATTAAAAGTGAATATTTTATTGAAACCCTATTCTTGAGGAAATCGCACTTTTCAGCTTATTAGTGGATTTGCCTTGGTTTCTGAGCCATTATGTGATTATTGATTTTGAGAGACTGATCAAATTGATCTGAGCCTGAGACTTTAGGGTTTCGTGTTCGACTTCCTTGGGGAACGAGCCATCTCCATCGGAAAGCAATTCAGAGAGTGTGGAATATCACTTGATCTATTGCCAGCAGAGGTTTTCTTATTCAGAGAAAACTACAGAGCTTCAGAGATTGTCCATTGTCAGAGATTCTTCAGGGTTTGGTATTCAGAGATCATCTATTCATCAAGGCGCCCTTTACAGAGACTCAAATATTGATTATTGTGGAAGCCGTACAAATTGCATTTAATACAGCAGCAGGCCGTACATTTCTGTCAGGCCGTACCTCCTCCAAAACACGTGTTTCTTCCTTCTAAGAGAAACGCCTCTCTATTTTGCATCAAACCTTCTTCATTGGAGGCGCCAACCTTGCTGGAGTCATCTGCAGACATCAGGCAGTGGGAGAAGAGGAGTATTTATTGAAGCCGTACATTTCTGTACTTCATTAGCAGCAAATACCAGGTTCTTTTCATATTAAAAATTCATTGTTTTGCTCATTGCATGTATCTGGGTATTTTTGTAATCAGTTGAGAAGGTCAAATAAAGATACTGGCATCCTTATTCATTCAATTCCAAAGCTATTTTATTTTTATTGAATTTATTTCAATTAATTGTCAAAATCGTACCTTTCAATTATTGCATCAAAAACACAAAAATTTGCAAAAAAACCTAAAACGTCATAAAACCTTCAAAAAACAATCAGAGACAGAAAAGGGGGAAACTGGGGTTTCTACAATTCCCTTCGGAGTGCTTGTACCATTCCCGATTCATCGTCGCTATTGTCATCGGAACTTCCATTTTGCTTTGTTTTTCTTTTACTGCACGAGGACATTTTATCTTCACTTTCTATGTCCATCAATTGTTGGCTTCTGAATAGGAAGAGGGTGGTACTACCTTCATTTTTCTTCTTAATGACGGAAGTAAACCTTCGACGAACCATCTCTTCTTGAGACCGTCTCCTAGTTCTATTTCTAAGTTTACGATCACAAGCTCATACGTTTTCGTGCTTGTTTGTAATGTAAATTTCTGCTACTATTTCATTATCATCAGGAAGCAATTTAAATTCTTCTTTGAAGGCCTTTAATCTCTCCCATGTGCTTTGAGAGGCTTGGTCAATTTTGTATACTAGTCAATCACAACACTTCACAAAGTGGCTAGAAAAAATCCTAGCCAAATTACTATCATCTTGCCCATTTGTTGCCCAGATTGTTTCACAAGTCTTACAGTACCTAATGGGATCCTCTAATCCATTACCCTATTAACTTGGGCAACTTTTGTTTTTCTGCTTACCATGATTTTATTCTGATGCAAACCTAGCACCTGGAATCTGCTTGCTAGGGAGTTTTGATTCGGAGATTTTGGTGCTTGCACTCTCGGACATGTAGGAATCCTCAACTCTTCCCTCAGCTTCAACCTTTTGCGCACTTGTTTCACCTTCAGATTTTCTTTTATATATCCTTGGCTCAGCTGCTTCTCTTCTGATTGACAACCTTTCAACACCTCAAAAGCTACTTTCATAGATTTCTGTGAAAGACTATGACTTTGTCTCCCAACTTCCCTCATCTAGAGAAGGTTGTCTTGACTTTTCAACTTGACTGCGTTCTCGGCTTTGACTTAGGAATGGTACGGTTGTATTTTTCTCAAATGTTTCTCGTAATCTTCTCCTTCATTCCCTTTCCTCGATGATCCTTAAAGATCACTTGATCTCTTGATCTTGACCATGTTGTGGTCTCTTCCTACCTTTATTTGGATCTAAGGGAATGAATTTCTCAAATCTAACTCGATTTCTTCAAGGCAACGATGCCAAATGTTTATTGCTCTATCTAATAAATAAATACATGATTTAATAATAGAGATGACAATGCATACCAGATACATGAGTAAAATATATCTTTATTCGCACATGAAATTATTACAAAAGAAGCCCAGAGATGGTCAGCCAAGGATCAAAGTTGATCTAACTAGATCATACTACCTTCCTTGATGATACACTATCTATTTAAAGGACCTGATGATTGCCAAGAAGAAGACAACCGTCAAGCAACCGACGCTTATAACTACCTGAAACTGACAACCAATTATTACATAATCGGATAGCCAATTTTATCAAAACATAATAATACACATTGTACACCGACTACACCCTTTATAGATCCCTACCTTTTTAAATAAATAAATTTAAAAAAAAAAACATGCAGATTCAAGAAGAATGATAAAATGAATAATTCTTCCTCAAATACAAAGTCCTCCATAAAAGAATGTGCATATGTTTTTCTAGCATCCTCTATAATTCTCATGTATTGATAATCCATGGTTAATAGATCCTAGAGTTCTTATCATATGACTCCTCATTAGGAGTGGTTTGCTACATATGAGAACTACCATAGAGGTGAAGTTATTCTGTGTGATAATATCTTTCATAAAATATTTGGCTGTGGTAAGGTAAAACTGGTGATTAGAGATGGGAGGATTAAGACTGTTTCAGGAGTCTTCCAGTCGCATATCCAAGATTGGCCAAAATTTTGATTTCAGTTAGCAAAATGAATGATGCAGGTATTTGGATTGTTTTCATAAAGATGGTAAGATGGCCAAAAGAAACTTGGTATTGACAAAAGGATTTCACCATGGAACTCTATTTTAAATGGAAGCTAGTACTGTGAATTGTAGAAGTATATCTTCCATGGTTCATGAAACAGAAAATCATAAGTTACCTTCGAAAAAGGCCACGTTGTGGCATGAAAGAATTGGTCACATTGTTGAGAAGGGTTTTTAAACTTTGCAAACAAAGGGTACAGTTGAAGGCCTTTCTGATTGTTCTTTCTGTTTTGATTTACGTGAGCATTGTATTTATGATAAACAAAACTGAATTATGTTTTCAGATGGTAAAGCTAGAGCTGATGGGATTTTGGATTTGATACATAGTGATGTTTTTTGACTTGTAAATGTTCCTTCACTTGGAAAATCTCTGTACTATATTTCTAGATGAATTCTCTACGAAGACATGGGTTTTCTTTCACACATGAAAATGAATCTTTCAATAAATTCAAAGAGTTTAAGGCTCTTGCTGAGAACCAGAAAGAAAGGAGATAAAAATTTAATGAACAGATACTGGAAAAAAAATCACTTGGTAAACTTTGAATAGTCTTGTAAGCTCATGAGACAGCATGACAGAAAACAACTTCATGAATGCCACAACAAAATATAGTTGCAGAGAGGAGAATAGGAGGTTAAAGGAGAGAGATAGGAGCATGCTAAATGGTGCTAGTTTAAAGAGAAAATTTTGGGCTAAAGCTATAACTATTGATTATCTAATTAATAGATCTCCTACATCAAACTCTAGTTGACAAAATTTCATAGGAGGTTTGAAGTGGTAAGAAGCCTTCTCTTAGGCTTCTCAAAGTCTTCGGTTTTGATGCATATGTGCAAATGTGTAAGGAGAATAGAACCAAGTTGATTTATAGAGTAAAAAAAAATATCTTCATATGATATAGTCAAAATGTTAAAGGGTGCAAGCTTTATAATCCACTAACACAAAAACCAGATTATAGTAGGAACATGATTTTCAAGGCAACCAAAGGAAGAAAATAAAGTGAAGATGGAATTTGAGAGAAAAGCAAAAGAAATTATAATCTAAGGAGGTTTGTGGACAAGAAGATGGGGGGAATTCAAATGAAGACTTGAAATATGAAGAGTTACATACTCCACCTTTAAGAAGGTCTACAATGAAAAGAAAGTTGCCTGAAAGAGTTTGTATTTTCATTGTTCAGTGTGTTTCTTTATTATTTACTATTGATGATGATCCTAAAACTATGAAGGAAGCTCTTTTATCAAAGGAAAGCGAGCATGAGAAAAAGGCTTTGAATGAAGAGATGGCAGCCTTGGAAAAGAATACTTGGGATTTGATGAAGTTGCCTGAAGTAAGGAAACCTGTTGATTGCAAATTCAGAGGAAACGATAGAAAAAACAAGGCAAAATTAGTGACGAAGGTAGATTCCAAATTGAGAGAAATAATTTTCATGAGATTTTTTCTCCTATCATTAAATTGACTTCCATTAGATTCCTATGGGCTATTGCTTATGCTTGTGATTTTGCAGTAGAGAAACTGGATATTAAAACAACATTTTTGCATGGGGATCTAGAAGAGGAAATCTATCTCACAACCTAAAAATATTGTTGTTAAGGAAAAGGAAAATTTGGTTTGAAAAATTGAAGAGGTTACTTTATGGTTTAAATGTTGCAAATGTTGTCATTGATGTCAAGAAGGATCTTGTTGTTGGATTAATTGTCATTGATGTCAAAGGTGTGGCGAGCATATTGTGAATGGAAGAAATCATCTAAGCGACAAAGGCCAAAGGCCACTTATCGATGAGCAATGAAGACAATTACATTGGCGCTCCAATTACAAGTTGTTACATCTTAAAACAAATGTTTTATTGCTTGAAATGGATGACCTTACCCTATTCAAGGCAGTGCTGGAATTATTTCATTTTAATATTATTTCGGGCACCTTTGACTTCGCCGACCCTCTTAGGTCAGTCGCCTAACTTGGGATAAAGAAAATTAAAATAAAATTATAATGTTTTCTCTATGTGGCCAACCTACTTTGAAAGGTGACACGAGTGCATATAAATGCAAGATCTTTTTGGAGGTTTTAATGAATGTAATTTCAATGAAAATCCATTCGAATAAGAGCAGATTTATGTAGAAGATTGTAATGTCCCTGTTTTTTACTACATCAGCATTGTAATTAGTTTTGGATTTCTTATTAATCACCAAGGGTGGTTGTTTGATGTTTCCAATGAGCCTTTGTATTCTTGCACCTTCCAACATCTTTTTCGATCGGGTTTTGTATTTTCCACATTTTCAATTGGCTATGCGGGAAATATTTATTAATTAAATAATTAATTTTAGTTTGTCGAAAAAGATTAAATTAAAAGGCAACTTAAATTAATTATTTTTTAAAGGTGTGCAAAAGTGACTTAAGTTCTGGAATAAGTTATATTAAATTAATAAAGTCACTTTGGGGTGAAATAAGGATTAATTCTTAAAAGAATTAAATTAAAAGTATTTTAGAGGATTTCAAGAAAAGTGGTGGAGGAGTTACAGACAAAGAAATTAAATGGTTTTTTTGAATTCATTTTGGGGGATTATGCTGAATTTTTTGGTGGGAGAAGCTTTTGCAGTGTAATTACAGAACTTTGTGGGGACAGAAACCTCCATAAAGAATATCACCTTTGAGGCTGAAAGACGTTTCCTAGGTGGTTGTTGGCAGTCACATCCTGTGGCTATCCTGGTGCATTCATAGTTTAATTTTAATTGAAAGATTGATATATAGATTATCATGTTATGAAGGAAGAAATCTAATTCTAGTATATTGAGGTTTTGGTGTTTTTGGATGATTTCCAGTTTTCCCTTACTCCCATACATGTACAGGAAATACCAAAAATCTCATATTTTCATACACAAAAATCTACAAAGAGCAAGAATGCTTATGGGTATTGTTTCATTGTAAATTATCCTGGTTGAAAATTACTTCCTAGTATTAATATAGTTTTAAAAATGCACATTTAAAATTTTGGGAAAGGTCGTACACTTTCCATACCACTGACTAGGCCATACCCCTCTTATGTGGTTGCTAGTTGTGATAGAGGCATTTGATAGTTGTGGGTATTGATTTAATATCATTTCCTTGGCTGGGCGATGGTTTTTGAATGTTGAAACAATTGTGCAGATGTTTATTTGAATTTCTAAGGTGAGCCATACTTCATATCTGTACCATGAACTTCCAGCCGTACTTCCTTATTGTGTTCACATAGCTTTGGGAAGTCACTTTATGAGCTTGGGGTATTTTAATATATGTTTCCCTTAGTGATGCATTCAAATTTTCAATGAGAAAACTATTAAAGAGTCGTTCATTTTGAAGGACCCATACGGAATGCATTTTTGGAGGTTTCGGGCATTACCAAATTAAAATGAAGACTTGAAGATTTATTAGCATTTGAAGGAGTTGATGCTAGGAGCGTTGGAATTAAGAAAGTCTTTGAAGTTATTCTTGGTAGTTGTCGCACTTCAAGTGGGAATTTCTTTTCTTGTAATTCAATCAGCAATACGGCTATGTATTAGACTGGACATGAACCGTACCATGTAGGATGCAACTGGAGTTATTAGGTTAGAAAAAGTTGTATTAAATTCAAGTAAATCTGATATCTGTAGTATTTTGTTGTGAATACCAATTGAGCTGATGTGAATGTTGTTAATGATATACCATATTTAATTTTGTGTATCTATGGTATTGAATTAAGGGTGAAAAATTTTGTTCACTGTGAAATGTGAAGAACTTATTCAGTAAGCAGTAACAAATTTCATTCATTCAAAATTTTGGAGAAGGGAGCAAAAAAAATTTGGTTTGAAAAATGGGGTAGAACACTTCAGTGGTATCAAAGCAGAGTATCCTGCCATCTTGGAGGGTTATCTGCGAATGATCAGTTTACAAGTATTGAAGGGTTGAAGTGGTGATGAGTGACAAAAAAACATGTAGACCACAAGAAACCAAACACAAGAGACATTTTAAATGATCTTGCTAGAGGACAGTGTGAGTTGCAAAAGAAAATAGCTCAATTATGTGCTTTAATGATCCAACGTTCTAGTGGGAACAATGGACAAGAAAAAAATTATGGAAATGGGGATGATTCCGTTAACAATAGGATTGCAATTTAGAGTACTAGGACTGTGATGTAAGAGACCTGTTGTCTCTAACCTTCGATTTTTATGCTGAATGATGAGGGTTTGAAATTTTTTTGTGTTTTTGTTGTAATTTGCCTCTTTGTATTTTCTCAAATAAGATGCCAGGCATGAAATAAAAATACTGGAAATGAAATATGAAACCCTACTGCAGCAAATAGATAATTTTATTGATTTACTTTCAAAGCTTTTACAATAGAGCATACCCAGAATACAATCCTTGATTCTTGAAAAGAAGAAACCCTTATTCTGAACTTTCCTGTAAATCCGATGAAGCACAGACTTGACCTCTGAATGAAGCCAACAGTAAGCACCTTCAGCTGATATTTCACAACCTCAGCATGTTGTTGCAATGAAGCAGCTACGCTCTCCAATGCCGATACGCTGGTAGAAAACCCTAGGGCTCCCCTCTCCAAACACCAAAGAGAAATCTTCAAACAAATATCAAATCCTGGGTTGTCTAAGAATGAGCTCTTAAGTTCCTTTTATTCTTTTCTTGCGAGAGCTCAAACACTTTCCTTGCCAATGTGGAATAAAAGATATATTCCCACCTAACTTAAAGTGACTTTATTATTATAAAGTTACATTATAACTTTATAATAACATTTAAATATTAAATAAGTCCTTAGTCACTTTAAAAATAAATAACTCCTGGAATAATTGTCCGTTTAATGAGTCGTCTGAAGCAGGAGTTAACTCTGTCAGTTCCCCATGCGACCACGTGCCAGTCTAAAAATAGTAACCCTACAAAGTTACTTACTATAAATAGTAAGTATGTGAAACTGAGTCAACCGAAGGCTAAGCTTGAACCCACACAAGGCGTTGAAGGAAAAAAACCACTGATCACTACCAAAAGGAACCCTCTAGCCAAACATATTAGCCTACGAGGGCCAGGAATAGGGTAAATCGACCGAACTCTGATGCTCGCGAAATTGGGGACATTACAGTCCGCCCTCCCTGAAATTGCTTGTCCCCAAGCAATCTCTATTGCAAAGAAATCCCACTCCTCAGAAGGCCCAAAAGAAGAACTGTGAAATGTCCCATGCATTTCTAACTGACTTTTGAAGCACTAGCAACACAACTGCGTAAGCTATCCCTGGATCCCACACCCAAAATGAAAGTTTGTCATGTCTGTCATCCTCAGACTTCCACTGCGCTCTACTACCTCCAACTTCACCATGCTGAAAGTGGTGAAGTAACCCAATGGGACCCATCCAATACTTAATGCCAAAACGGTCACCACCAGGATCCCAATACAATCTGAACTCACATCCATCTGTCATGCGGAGATAAGAACATCTAGAAGCATTTGCTATACCAAATCTCTTTCCGTCCTCTGCTAAACCCCCATGGATGTGATAACTAGCCAAGCCATCATGCCTATTGACATCATAGTCATCCTATAACCATGTACCCATATGAAAACTCTGTGGCAAAGAAGAAGCAAGCCCTGTTAGATACATATCAGCATGATGGATAACTGACTGTTGTCCCTGCAAGTAATCACCCACCAACAACTGAGTCGGGTACTTGCAACCACTAATCCCATCTTTTTAAGATGGTAACTCTCCACCCCATAACTCAGCAAGTCCTCCGTGTGTGGATCAAAAGAGAAGTGGCGAGCACTCCTCACTATGCAATCAAGATAAAATGTTCCCACCTCTATCAATGGCTGACCATCATAGTCCTGGGGAAACAAATCGACTGCATGGGATGAGGTGACTGAATTGCTTCTAGGTGAGGGAAACAATTCAACATGAGTACCAATCTCCATACTGGATGATGCCCAACATATCTTTTGTGGTGACGATGGAGTAGCGACATGATCTGTCACACAACTCTGGGGAGACTCAACTATCACATCACAAGAGTTCTCAAACACCTACTCTGCATCACCTAACATGGGACTAACCTCAAGAGAACCTAGTGCAACAAGTGGTTCTCTGCTGCTCTCAACCAAAGCACTCATCCCATCTAAATTAACTGCACCAACATCTGTGATGGATGTAACCACATCCTCAACCTGCACACGGCTATGAACCGTGGGTGTATGGTCATCACTAACTGCTGCCACAGAAACCTGAACTACATCTGTAAATGGTGAAGACTGTGCCAAACTCAACTCCACGGTAAGCTCCCCTAATCGTGACTGTGACTCTTGAAGGGCCAACTAACTGCTCTTCAACGAGTCCATGGTCACCTCAAGCTCATGAGTGAGCTCATCAACCTCCTCCTCCTTTCCCTTCAATGCATCATAACAAATGTTATCCCACTCAAAAAGAAAATCCTTGTCCGCAAGTAGCTGTAGGTAATTTTGTTTCATCATTCCAATTGCTTCTCAAAGTGCATGTAACTCTACAAGGGAAAAACCACTATCACCGTGCTCCTCTGTCAAAAGAGTACTCCAACCAAAGGTAGCCAACATCTGACGAGCAACATCAAAATGCTCAATGGTTGTGGCAATCATACTGTCATTCACTTTGAGTTGTCTGACCAAATGATGAGGACTGTGTAGCTTAAGATTCCCATACAAGTTTCCTAGTTCAAAATTTGCACTGTGATATGAGGCTGATTCGTCATCACTCACTACATGACAAGCAGTATCACGTATGCTATCAACTTTGCACACATCATCAGCTAAGGTACTGCTGCTATGTACCTCATAGGATGGCTCAACTAGCAAGGTAGAAGTTGTTGTTTTGACAATATCTTCGCACCCTTCTGCTACCAAAGTGACTGCATGTCCATCCATATCACGATTATGGGATTCATTGCCATTAAATGAATTTTCTGATTCGTTTTCTAAGGTCTGATATGAAAAATCAAACTCATAATGGCATGAATCTTCCTCATGATTTGCATCACTTGTACCCAAATTTTGAGTACCAACATGTGACAACCCTGTGGAAACATCATCCACCTGTGAAATCACTATTGTCTCATGCTGACGCAAAGATTCCTTACTGCTGTCATGAAAATCAGAATGGTTATGGGACAAATTTTCCATGCTATCTTCATGTTTGACACTAACATCTTGCGTGCCAATACTCATAGTGACTCCCACAACATTTTCTGCACTTACCATGACTTCCAAATCACTATCATGCTCAAGCAAAGGACTACTGCCATCAAAATCAAAATTGTTATCATGACTGATAACGACTGCTTGAACGCTGAAAGTATCAACATTATGTGTAGATTCCCTAGGATCAGCTGTATGTTTGTCACCAACTGCTGAAAAATCATTGTAGAGGTTTCTAGACACCTCACTTGTAGAGACCTCATGTTTTGACTTAGATTCTACATAATTTCTTTGCTGGTGGGAAGTTTCGAATTTTGAATCCTCATAGGGTGCCCACATTATTCTATTCGCCTTGCCCTTAGGTCTCAAAAGGCAATCATGGTTTTCATCGTAAGGCCCTCTACAATAGAAACACAACTTCTTTTTGTTTTGTGCTGAGCTTCGTCTTAAAATGGAATTTTCAGACTGCTGCAAGCTACGAGCTAATCTTTGTTGTGAAAGCATAAGTTTTTGCTGAATATTATTTAAGGTGCTCTCAACACTTAGCTGCTCACATTTCTTTGATTTGCTTCTTTGCTTGTTATAATCCATCTAATGCTCCATATATTGCTCAAAGTCTAGATGATCTTTGACCTTATCTGGAAGTGCTCTATACTCCTCATAAGCAACCATTATCTCATCAACAAATTTAGAAGCCATAATTTTGAATTTTAACTCCGGAGATTTCGTCAAACAATTTGCATATGTCTTCTTTAAACTGCTGTTTGTGACTTCTTTTTGCATTAAAATGATTGTAAAATGCACGAGTTCTGTAATGCAATATTATTTTGATTTTCCAGGCTGCAAGATGACTGAAAATACATTTACAGACTCAGCTACAGCATAAAAGGGCATTTAAACACAGTTGTCATGCAATCTTCCCAAACTCCAATTTTATTGAATAATGAACTGCAGATGCAACTGATTACACTGCTGGGCAATTCAATTGCTAATCTCCCTCCACAGGGCAATTCACAACACAGTATGATGATAGGACTCAATCTTTTTATAGCAGCA
>VDFB02052624.1:0-73129 GCA_007258455.2 Sequoia sempervirens | reverse complement strand
ATAGAGGGTACAAGGGTAAATATGAGTGCACCTGGATGAAATATGAGTTGTCTGGAATGTCTGGAATGTTGATGATTTTTTTTGGTTTTTCACAGTGGGACTCATTCGCCCAAGGTGGAAAATTAGTCCTCCTACTAGTGAAAAGTGTCAGGAACTAATTTCTGATAGTCGGGATCTGGGATCTGAGAAAGCACTAATTTTCAAACCTCAGGTGGGACTCATTCACCAAGGGTGGTGAGTTAGTCCACTCCTAGATTTTTGGAAAATTAGATAGCAACTATACAACACCAGATTTAGGAATGTTTGAATGTTGGGTTGTTGGAGTCAGTTCTGTAGGAAACATATAGAAAATACTCAAAATGCTTGAAATAATGATATGTTGACTTGAAGAGCCTAGTTGACATGATTTCAACACCTTTAAACCTATCAAATATACAAAACAAAGGCTACAAATACACATGCAAAGGGGAAAAATGTTGGAGGGTTGGCAAATAGGGGTTTGCCTTGGTCAAACCCCACTTTGGTAATAAAACCCAATAGAAATAAGTGAAATGAAAAGGAAATGTAAACTAACATGAAAATTCTATTAACTCACCAAATCCTTGATCTTGTAAGTCTGAAGTAATGTCAATGGTTGCTCCCAAGTGCTTCAATAGTTACTTCAATTGATGATGTAGAATGCTTGAATGCTTGAATGTATATGTGGATAAGTGAATTTGGTGAATTTGGCATTAGATTAAGATGAAAAACACTTATTTATACCATTCTTGTGCCTTACTATCCATTCATACCTCATCATAGGCAGTCATCAAGTAATTTTTAATAATATCCCGAAAGAAAATTTGAAATGTTTTGAATTTGAGCCCAAGGGGGACTCATTCACCACCCATGGCAAATGGGTCCCACCTAGGACCTAAAACCAATGTGTGTCAGAAATAATGTTGTGTTTAATATTATTTTTTAGGATAATATCTAGAAATACACTTAATTAAGCATATGAGGGCATAGAGGGAAAAAATAAAGCATGAGAAAGGTGTAAATAAGGAGTTTGCTCCTAGAAAAGCGTGAAAGCTTGTTACAAGGCTTTACAACACTTCATAATAGGGCTTGATGTGTGAAAATGTGATTTTTAGGTAAATTGTATTAAATAAAGTCTAGAAGAATGTGGAAATGTCTAACAACATTTCACAACACCTTTAGAAGATGTTGTTATTTGAGTTTTAGTACCTAAATAAGCATGTTCAAGCCATGTGACAACATAAAATCAAATCAACATAGTCTCAACACCATGAAACAAGACCTAAAAATCCATGAAAATGATAAGGGGGCATTTTTCTATGGCACATTTAGCCCCCACTTTAGTGAGAAGACGAACTTGCTTCCTCACACTAAAGTAGCCATGAACATTGAAGGGAGGGTTCAAATGCACTTACACTAGTAAGATGGAATACAATGATCAAGAGGGATGATCTAGCCCCTAGGACAAAGATCCCATGCCAAACTAGGCATAAGAACAAAGGAACACACAAGTGTTGAAATGAGTTGAATGAAGCTTCGATCATCAATCCAACTAGCTATGAAAAGAGATCTAGGTTGATTGTTTGAAAAAGAGAATGTGTACTCACTCTAGGGCCACAGAACTAGTTGTCCATAGGGTGGGAAAGCCCAGTTGTATACTCACTCTGGGGCCATGGAACTAGTTTTCCGCGGGGTGAGAAAGCCCAAAAAGTAAGATACATACTCTAGTTGGTATGCACTTACAAAACACAAAAGTGGCTATGGGGAAAAGTCATGCTACTAGTTGGGCTTCCCACTCAACCATGTTAAAGCTATACCGCTTGATAACTTTAAACAAGGCACTACAAAGAAAAAGAAAATGTAAATGTTAAGCTTAAAAAAGTACGACACTTCAAGCATACACATTGTGTTATGCAAGGTGGCCAAGAAATGCAACAATGTAAAATGCAAAAATGTAATGTAAAAGATTGTTCAAAGGAGTCTTGTTTAGTTTATGCAAGGTCAACCACTTAGGGAATATTGTGTCTAATGCCTCCAATAGAGGACCAATCCAAGAATAGTATATTCACAACTTAGGGGATGTAGTGTGTTACATCAAACCACAAAGAGGAATGCAATATGTTGAAATAGATCACACTTATGAAGGATATCACACCCAATGTCATCCACATAGTGAAAAACACATCACATAAATGAAAAGGCTACATTAAGAAGCATGAATGCATAATGAAATAATGGTATTGTATGCCCCCCGCTTTAAAGGAATTGCTACACATCGTTCTGTGAGCAATTACTTGAAAGTAGAGAAGAAAAGAAAATGCAAAAAGAAAACAAGACACGAGAGCCAACTTGGAAAACTCTATGCCAAGTCATATGTTTTGAAGGTAGGTTGCATCATGCCAAGGAAAATCAAAGAAAGTACACCAAACACATAAGGGATCTATGGACTTGGGGTCATTATGTTTGTTGTTATAATGTTGTTACGAAAGAGCTCAAAACTATCATCATTCCCCAAGTACACATAGAACTGGACGAATGACACAAAAAAAGTGAAAACAATGGAAAAAGGAAAAGTCTGTTTTGAGTCAACATGGAAGAGACATTGTGGTATCAACACTTTACATCATCCCCAAAAGGAAAACACAAGCAAAAAGAAAATGAAAAGAGGAAAGAAGATGAAAAAGCTTTTGGGTCAGCATGAAATAGACATTGTAGTCTCAATTCCTTGTGTCATCCCCAAAAGGAAAACTTAAAACAAAGCATGACAAATAGAAGAATAAAGGTAGGAATAGAAGAAGTGTACAAAGAGAGGAAAACATCAAACACACAATACAGGGGAACACAATACAAACATGAAAAGAAAAGGAAAAAAGTAGATGTCAAGGAAACGCTAGCTAGGAAAATGCAAGTCATCCATCAAGTCATCCACCTCCCAATCATGTTCAGTGTAATGCAAAGTTAGTTGACTATCTAAAGGATGAATCATAAATGCCGAACTAGGAGTTGTACTAGGTTCTTCACTTGGTGGAAAGGATGTATCATTTAAGCTCATTGTAGATTAAAATAAAGAGATCAAGCCACTGTGTACTTCTTCATCTATTTTAGCAATCGTCGCATCTTCATCATCATCATTAAGATTAATAACGATGGGAGGATGAAGGGTAATTTGTAAGGATGGATGTATCAAGAGTGGTTGTTGAATGGGCTCATTTTCTTGCAATTGTTGGGTTGAACTATCACATGGTAGATTAGGAGAGGGAAGTTGGTCATCTATTTATTCTATCAAGGGTGGAGGTTTATTTTTTGTAATGTCTTCCATACAAGATAGATGAGCAAGGAGACGACAGTGACACTGACATTCCTAAGCACTACAGTTTCGTTTAATTCTATATTGGAGTTGTTGAGGTGTAAGAGTAGATTGAGTCATCATAGGTTCTTTTACTTCTGAAGGGGGAAGAGTAGGAGAAACCGAAGAGGATGGATCAACCACTTTCTCTTTTGCTTTATATACTTGTTTGATACGAGGAGGTAAGATAAGAGTTATTTCATTTGTTATTGGTCGTTTAAACAATGAATGGGAAGTGTTAGGAGGAGATTGTTTAGGAGGTTTGATGGTTTGTTCAATATCAGATTTAGGTGTAATAATGGTTTCATTGAGGATAGGATTAGTGAAGTTGGATGGATATGTGTTACAAAGAGATAATTTAGTGATATTTTTGGCTTTAAAATTTTGATAAGCAATGTAAAAGAAGTCCTTACAAGGGGTGATAGGTTCCATGGGTTTAGGCCAAAAGGTTTCCAATGAAAATTTACCTTTGGAAGATAAAGGATTAAAGCCACTATGGTGTAGAGTGAATACCTCATTGCCATGTGGAAACTTCAAGCACTTATAAACAACTAATGGGACCGCTTTCATTGAGCGAAGCCAAGGAAGGCCTAGCCACAAATGAAATTGGCCAGATTGTGGAATAATGGAAAATGTTACCTCCAAAGTCTTAGGTCCTATTTGTAGAGGTAGCATGATCGATCCAATCATAGGGCATGCAAAACCATGATGTGTTTTAATCTAAGCAATTGGTGTATTATAGTCATCTTGATATAGATCATGTAATACTAGAAATTATTTTGTGATCACATTCTCACCACAAGAGGGATCTATTAATATCCCATTAGTAGGTTTATCAGGGATTCTTCTAGCTATGTAGAGAGGAACATCAAGAAGCTTTTGTAGTATATCTTTACCAGAAAAAGAAATATCAAGTCATTTAGTGGTTTGGACCTTGCGAGGGATAACGTCTATTGTAGCTACAACTTTATCCATAGGACTAGCTTGGGAAACAATAGGAGATGTATCAAGTTGTTCATTGTGTGTATCAACCATCATTACATCAGGCCTTGAAGGTTCACTAGCCTTGATGAACGAGGTAGTGTGTTTAGGCATAGGGTTGGTGAAAATTTGAAAATTTTGGTTAGGGGGTGTGATGGACTTATTTTCTTGATCATTAACACCCATAATGGTCATTTCACCTGAATCAATGAGTTCTTGAACTAATTTTTTAAGACACTTGCAATGTTCGGTGTCGTGGCCATTTTGATGATGAAAATGGCAATAAATGTTAGGTTTGAAGGTAGGTGGTAAGGGTTGATTAGGATCAAGTGGTCAAACATGTGGTAAGGTGAGCATTCATTTTTGAATTAACTAGTTCATTGTATTGTGGAGGGTGTTGGGTAAAAGAGTGAAGTGTCTATTCGGATCTCCATAATGATAAGGCACTGCTGTCTTAGTAGTGGCCATTGAATTTTGAACTTGTGGAGTTGATTGCGAATGGGGTGAAGGAGGTGGATTAAATTGTAAAAATATTAGGTTAGGTTTGTGAAAATTTTGCGTGTTGTTGTGGTTTTGATTGTTATGTTCAAGTTTTTCAACTCAGCTAGAAGTGGATTTGGACTCACTACTTGAAACTGAATTTTGATAATCACATAAGGTTGTGAATAAATGCATGAATGAAGGGAATTTCATCATAGTAAGTTTATCTTGGAGGTTGGTGTGCAAATTCTTGATAAACATCTTCTGTAGATGTGCATCTAGAATTTTGACATCAACTTGAGCGTACAAGGATTGGTAATGGGAGATGAAATCTATCAGTTATTAATTTGTGTTTTGTCTACATCTCATAAGGTTAGCCATTGTCTTTTTAGGTGTCATGTGCACTTGAAAGTGATTAATGAAAGCTTTTGCCAATTAATTAAATGAATGCATGAAATGATTGGGTAAGTTGGAAAACCAATCTAAAGTAGTATCTTTCAAGGTCCTTAGAAATTTTTTTGCTCAAAGTTTATCATCAAGGACAAAATCACAACACAAGGTGGTAAAAGCATTGACATGGTTGATAGGGTCTCCTTTTCTCTGTATTTCTCAAACCTCAACATTTCTATCCCTTGTGGCATCGGGGTACATAAGATTTCTAACTATAAGGGGCTACTATGGACAAGATATATGGGTGGAGAGGTTTAACCTTGACTAATGGTGACAAGTTGGTGTTGCATAGATGAAACAGTGTTAAGGAGTTGTGTCATAAAAGGATCAGGATAAGTGGGTTGAGGTGGAAGGGAAAATGGTGATGGGGTGTAAGTAATGTTAGGGGAGGTGAAAGGAATGCTAAGGGGTGTGAAAGTGGTGGAAGGAGGTTGCGATGCCACAAAAGAAGTAGGAATGCTAGTGGAAATCAGGAAAGAAGTAGCCACATAATTAGGTAGATGCATAGTTGTGTGGACTTGAAGAATGGTGTAAGTTGGTATGGAAGCTATAGTTGAAGGGGGAGAAACTTGAGATGCTCCTTGGCTTATAGGAATATTTGCAGATTGGGTAGTTGAAGAGGCATGTTTATTCTAAGAATGTGAAAAATGTAAAAAAAAAATATGCTAACTATCACAAGGATGCAAATATAGAAAACAAAATGTAGAAAAATGCTAGAAAAAGCACATAGCTACTATCTAAAAAGTGCAAAGGCACTAATTCGCCCTAGGTGGCAAATGAGTCCCAGGATGTATTTTTTTTTATGTTTTTCAAAATTTAAGGATGATTTAAATGTTCTATAGAATGCAACGATAGATGCAAAATGCAGATCTTTACTTTTTTCAATGAAATTGAATGCAAAATTGAAAACTAAATGAGTATTTCACTAATGCAAAATGAAAGGTCCTAGAATGCAATAACAAATCAATGTCCTAATTGAATGCTAATGAAAATGGAAACTAGGATGCAAAATGTGAATGCAATCATAAGTTTTTTTAAAATGTTGAAAAGTCAGGTTCACCAAAATGTGACATAGATTTTGGGACCCTAAATGCTTCTCTTACACTTCTAGGGTTTTCACCTACAAGGAGAGAGATTTAGGTCCAAAATGCTTATGTAACACTTAAATTAGGACGTGTGTGATGTGATATGAAGCAAATGATCTTAAATAAATGAAATCGACTGACTGAATTGAGCTAAAATGAATGCAAAAGTGCAATTTAAGCTATGTTTGAAAACACATTGTGATATACAAATAACTATGAAAATGAAGAAACTATGCAGAATAGACGGTATGGGGGTAAATTTGAGTGCACCTGGATGAAATATGAGTTGTCCGGAATGTATGGAATGTTGATGAATTTTGCTGGTTTTTCACAGTGGGACTCATTCGCGCAAGGTGGTGAATCATTCCTCTTACTAGTGAAAATGTGTTGGGAATTGATTTCTAACAGTCAAGTCTAGGATATGAAAAAATACTAATTTTCAGACCTCAGGTGGGACTCATTTTCCAAGGGTGGTGAATTAATCCAATCCTAGATTTCTAGAAAATCAGATAGCAACTCTGCAACACCAGATTTAGGAATGTTTGAATGTGAGGTTGTCAGAGTCAGTTCTATAGGAAATGGACATAAAACACTCAAAATGCTTGAAATAATGATATGTTGATTTGAAGATCCTATTTGACTTGATTTCAACACCTTTAAACCTATCAAATTTGCAAAATAAAGGTTGCAAATACAAATGCAAAGGGGAAAATGTTGGAGGGTTAGCAAATAGGGGTTTGCCTTGGTCAAACCCCACTTTGGTAATCAAAACCACTAGAAATAAGTGAAATGCAGAGGAAATTTAAACTAACAACATGAAAATTCTATTAACTCACCAAAACCTTGATCTTGTAAGTTTGAAGTAATGTCAATCGTTGCTCCAAAGTTCTTCAATAGTTGCTTCAATTGATGATGTAGAATGCTTGAATGCTTGAATGTATATGTGGATAAGTGAATTTGGTGAATTTGGGGTTAGAATAAGATGAAAAACACTTATTTATACCATTCTTGTGCCTTACTGTCTGTTCATACCTCATCAAAGGCCGACATCAAGTAATTTTTAATAAAATTGTGAAAGGAAATTTGAAATGTTTTGAATTTGGAGCCAAGGGTGACTCATTCGCCACCCATGGTGAATGGGTCTGACCTAGGACCTAAAACCATACATGTCATAAATAATGTTGTTTTTAATGTTGTTTGTCAAGATAATATCCAAAAATACACTTTTAAAATTAAGCATATGAGGGAAAAAAATGACAAAATAACGCATGGGAAAGGTGTAAATAATGAGATTATGCCTAGAAAAGCATGTACGCTTGTTACAAGACTTCACAACACTTCTTAATAGGGCTTTTTGATTTGTAAAAGGTGATTTTTAGGTAAATTGTATTAAATAAAGTCTAGAAGAATGTGGAAATGTCTTACAACACCTCAGAACACCTTTACAAGACGTTGTTCTTTGAGTTTTAGTACCTAAATAAGCATGTTCAAGCCATGTCACAACATAAAATCAAAGAAACATAGTCTCAACACCATGAAACAAGACCTTAAAGGCCATGGAAATGACAAGGGGCCATTTTTCTATGGAACAATCGCAAACCATTAGACCATTACAAAAATATCTTCCAAATTGCATTTGCATAAAAGCAATCAAAAAAGATATGCATCACAAATTATCGCATTCTACAAATATTGTAGATATCCATATCATTGTGGTTAATTTTAAATGGAACTTTATGAAGAAGAAAAAGTGATGTAGGTGCATTTGGTTCAATGGTGTATTTTTGTGCTTGTAGGCGATGGTGAAATGATCAAATGATATTGTTGTCATAAATTGACAAAATGTCATATTTTAATTTGAATTTTTCAAATTCAATCATTCAATGTAGTATGAAGATTAATGTATAGATCATTGATAATGTAAATGCATGCTTACAATTTAAAGTGAATCAATCAAAGAAATAAGGAAGTGTTGAGGGATGGAGATGGTAAAAAAGAAAAGAAAGAAAATCAGAAGGAAGGAATGAATGCACCACATATCAATAATTTTTTTACAAATGTAGAGATGGAAAGGTGAGGGTGAATCACCATATAGTGTGGGGAAATAAAAATTATTTGGTCAACATTTATGGGAGGAATAAGGAGAAATTTGTGGCTCATAAAAATAAAAGAAGATATCAAAGTTATAAGTGAAGGGGAGTCTTGTAAAAAGGAGAAAGTTTAGAATGAAATAAAAAATATAAATTTAAGAGTAGAGGAAGGGGTAACACCAATAAAAGAGGAAAAATTGAATAGGAACTAGCACAGGGAAAATGAAATGGCAAGGATAGAACCAAAACTAGGAGGCATCGTAACCATATGAGAAGGAATTTACACTAGAGATTATCTCTATGCTGACTAATCAAAGAGGAAGGACAAACTATCAAATGTAAGGAAAATAGGACAACTATTTTGTGAAAAGCCAACACAACAAGGAAAAAAGAGGGACAAATGATAACAGTTTGAGATTAAAATATGAAATGAAAATTATAGATGTTAAGTTGACGAGAAGCAAAAGAAAAAGGTTTTGATGATAGTCATTGATGACATAGGCACTCCAATCAACAAATTTAATTGTCAATCTAAATATAAATTATTTGCATGATCTATGATTTGTGAGAATTGGGTTGTGTCTGCTAAGAGAGGGGAGTAGCTTTTGTCAGTGTCAATTGGAATTAGAGCAATAAGATCTCAAGAGTAGAGAGAATCCACTAGGACCATGGGTGGAGAATTGGTGAAGAGTGAAGAATCCCTAAGAGGCCATTGATTCTATGGGAATCATGTTGGTTTTCCTCCAATAGAGATGAAGTTGGGTAGAAGTGTTGGCTCTTAGTTGTTTTTGTTTGTCCTTGATGTCAAAAGTATATGATGGTTTTCAGATTTTTCCATGTATGGTTTCCAAGTTTTGGCATATATGATGATATATGGATATATGGTTTAAGGTTTCTATATGATGATACTAATGCTGATAGTGCTTAATTGTGTTTATCCTTTTGACAGGATGGTTTCACTTTCAGGACGATCCTTTCTTTTATTCAGTTATTAGTCTAATATGGAATTCATTAATATTAGTTCATTATCAAGTTGATCTTGGCATCTGATATTAGTGTGTTGTACTTGATTCATTTTCTTATATCTTCATGGCATAATTGGTATATAAGGTTGTTATACATTCTTTAGATGGTTTTTTCATTTCATATCTTCATGGCTCTTTCACATTACCTTGGTGTCACAAGCCATGACACATGGATTGGTATACGTGGTATATCAAGTCTTTATCCGGTTCATATATTTCACATTTATAATGGTTGTTGGCTTTGTTAAAAGGAAAGAGGTCACATTGAAATTGAGATACCGAGTCTCTTTGAATTCTTATTTAACAATGGAAGTGACTTCATTTAAAAGTCATATTGTGGTGCTATTATTTGGTCGGAAATATGGTATTAGGTTCCTTATTTAACTGTCATAGTCAACATCTTATGTGGTGACAACTCATTATAGGTTTTTCCACACCATATTGATGTTGGAATTATTGTGTCTTTGACATTAGAATCCAAATCATTATGATGTTTTATTTAAGTGTATTGGATTTCAAATGTTATCATGTTTTTGCAAAGTCTTCACATTGACAAATCTTTAGGGAAAAATCCTTTTATTGTTTCTTTATCATGGCTAAGTATGGAACCCTAGCCGCCATGGAGTGCATGATACTTTACAGGTTTTTGGTGTCTTCACATAGCTGACACATTGAAGGTTTATGTTCTAGTTTATATGAGCTTTTTGGAAGTAAGAAAGGCTCAACATTTTGTTAGTTTGGCTCTGAGTTTGGTATGCTAGCTATTAGCTAGTATGAGTTGCAACTGTGGAAGTTGTTCTACCTTTTAGCTGGATAGTTATGATGGTCTTCATTAGTGTTTCATGTTATTTGTTTCATTTTATCCTACCATGAATAGGTGAAAGCAAAACCTATTAATTGTATCAAAAGAGTCCTATATTATTTGTTTTTAAAAAACAAAGAATGAAATTGTTTTATATTTTATCATTTGATAGTTATGGGTTTTGTGGTTAATGAGGGTTTTCAATCATTAGGTATTATACAAACCCTCCTATGGTTTCCTCCAGTTTCTTTGTAGTTTGTTACTTGAGATTATATTTCTTGCTAAAATTGGATAATGTTAGTTGAAAGGTCGGGTAACCCTAACCTGAGATGGTTTATAGTTGTTGAAACTGCTCATTCATAGTGGCTTTAAAAATATGATTCTAGGTTTTTATTTGGTGTTACTGAAAGAAGAACATGAGATTATAAGACTTATCTTTATTAGATTTGTGTACAACAATTGGTAGTATTGAATATCTTTAAAAGATGGTTCTTAGGCCCATTTTTATGTGTTCTAAGAAGAGAGAGGAATATGAAGTGTTAAACACATCGTGTAAAAGTTGTAATGCATTGAAAATATTTATTATGATTCTCATATTATTGTATTTTAGGAAGATGTTTTCATTCTCATACAACATTCTTCAATGTGCTTAAAGAGGATATTCATAGTCTTCTATTGAAATTCTAGGGTTGCAAAATTTGCACTTCTAGGGTTCTAATAGAATACTGTAATTGTGTTGCATTGTAATGGAGTTGGTGATCCTAGACTTGGTGCTCTAAATTTGTAAAGTGTTGGTGCTCCTTGGAATGGGTGTTCCTAAATTTGTAAGGGGTTGGTGCTCCTAGACTTGTTGCTCTCAATTCTGCCTGTAAGGCATTGTAAATAGTGGTTTTATTTAAGCCAGTAAGGCATCATTTTGGAGTGGTTTTTATACCCCAATAGGGTTTTCCACTCATCAAATTCATGGTCTTATAGTGTCATTGCTTTGTTATGATAATATGGCTAGATTGTGATGTTTTTCCTTATCAGTTCATAGTTGAATGATTGTCTTTTCATTTCTACAAATGTTTACACTGAAGCTGTCCTATTAATGTTATGAACTTTCATTCAAGTGAAAACACAAATAGTTCATTTAAGTATATTCATACCAATGTATTGTTCATATGCTTAGTTGATACACAAGTCAAGTCTTCTTCACGTACTTTCATTTGTTTTCTTGGTTCAAGAACAAGCACAAATTCTTATTTTTTGTAAAATTTTGTGACTTTTATAAATCACAGATTCATCCCCCCTCTTAGTGATTTCAGTCTTCCAACAATCGATATCAGAGCATAGGGTCCTCATATAGGTCTAATTATCCTAGGATTGATTTTGGTCTTGGAAGTTTTTCAAATCTGTCACAAGTTCGAGAAGGTATTTTTGTTTGATAGTAAAATCTATGTGTTTTATGGAAACATATCTAATTTCGATTGATGTTGGTGTAAAGAGCTAGACCCTTGCATAAGCCTAACCAAATTAAGTTCAACCAATTTCTTGATAGGAGGAGTACTATGGGTAAGTGCAAAAGAAACATAATTCAGAAGAAAAGTTCACTAGTGTCAAGTCTAGTGAAGAGTCACCCCTGCTAGTTAATACTAAATGTGATCCTATAGTTGGAGAAGAAGAAGTTCACTTAATAAGTGAAAAGGAATATTAAGGTGATCAATTTGAGGTTGATTTGGAGGAAGAGCTACTTGCTGCCTTAGATGAACTTAAGAGGCTTAGAAAAGAAAATTAGGATCCTAAGGTACACTTACAAGAAAGTGTCAATGTCAATAAAGTTGTAATACAAGATCATAATGATGATAAAAAGATTATTGAATTTCTGAAAGTCCAAATGGTTGATAGAAAAAATATTGAAGAGGGATTGGAAGCCAAGTTAAAATACAAGGATGAATTGTGTAATAAACTAGAAAATGAGGTTAATTCATTGAAGACAAGTTTAGATAATGATTTCTTGTTAAAAGAATTAACTCTGAAGGACAACATGATTATAAGTCAGAAAAATGAAATTGAAGAATGTAAGAGAATAACAAGTGTTGTAAGGTCTGATTTGGAGGATAAAAATATTGATTGTATAAAACTTGAAGGAGAAGTAGCTACATTAAGAAAAGAGCTTGAAAATGTCAAGGTTCAATTAGGTAAAAATCAAAATTTTGATAATAGTAGTAATATATTGAATGAGATGTTGGGAAGAAAAAAGAATTCTAAAGATCCTACAGGAGTGGGATATGAGTTTGGATAAAGCTCTACTGAAGAATCTAAACATGAGACAATGTTTGCTACTGTAGATGGAAAGATATTTATAGCCAAACAAACACCAAGAATGAAGATTGATCTTGGTCACCATATTGTTGCACTAAAGAATAACATTGATAATAGAAGACAATTTAATGGAATTCACAAAGAAAGGAGAAATGTTTTTAAATCTTTACATCCTTGGCATGATCAGTCATTTAGGTACAATCATTCTTTTCAAAGATATTGTTATGTGTGCAATGACTTTGGTCACAAGGCAATTGATTGCATGAGATGGTCAAATAAGAATCATTCTAATGTCTCTAGAAATGGGTTTGTGATGTGTTACAATTGTAATAACTTTGGTCATATAAGAGATTGTAGAATGAATATAAGTGATAATCATGAAGGGAACAAAGTTGGAAATGTCTATAGGAAGTCTTTTGTTCAACAAATCAATCATAAGATTATTTGTTTTAGATGTAATAACATTGTGTATAAAGTATAGCAATGTAATTTTATTAAGAAGATGAGTACTTTAAACAAAAAAATGAAAGAGTTTACATTGGTATGGGGAGGAAAGAGCAATCAAGATGAAAAGAAGAGCAATAAAGATGAATTTATGAAGATTCCTTGTGCTCTCCCCGCACATGTGATACCATCTAGGTCCTGAGAGGAAGCAATGTCCTAAGGGGAGTCTATAATGGTAACATATTTCACTCCTATGAAGTCAAGAGTGAGATATGATAGTATGCATGCCAACTTGTTAAACAAAAGGTCTCAGACATTGATAGATTTGATATAACAAAGATCATCATGATTATTCTACTATGCATAATAGATTTTCAATTTCAGGTTGCTAAGATTTATATGTTGATCTGATGCAATAGGAAGGACTAATATTCTTGTATCATGATCTTCTAAAGTTATTCTCACCATATCTTTTATGTGTTTCCACTGACACATTTATTGCAAGAATTCAAATCTAAAAGTGCATTGATAGTTCTATGGGAAGTTTGATGCTTTGATGGCTCAATTCTTAAGGTGCAGGTATGAGTTGGACAAAAGTACAAAATTTTGTAAACTACAAGTAGTTTGATGACTTCAGTCATAGTGGTGACAATGAAATAAAATTGCTTAAAAGTTCAATGTTTGGAAAGGACTACATATTAGGACAGCGACATTTGTCATTTTTGATTTCTTGTTAAGTTGCAATGGTGCACAACAAAAAGATCATTCATTCAACATCTCCTAGTTTTTAAGATGTAATGAAAAAAAAGGCATATTATCTTGCACAATATTCAATCATTACACAAGTGGCATAATAGTGAATTAGCCTAGATAGCCAAAGATTTGAAGAGAAATGGTTTACTTTGGTTCACATAGTGGTTTTCATAACAAGTATTGCTTTGAACCGAGAATTAAAAGAAAACATGAATGGTGTTTGCACAAAATTTCTCAATAGACAGGCCATTCAATGACAATAATTGTTCTCTAATCTAACAAATCTGACAGTGCTAAATGTTTTTAATGCTTTGATGATAGCTTTCACTTCTATGGAGAAGGGTATATTTGGTGATAAAAATATATAGATAGTGGTAAAATCTTGTTGATTCCTTTTGTGGCTTGTACACTACTTGATGCATACTGAATTTGTTTGTGATACTGTATCTTGACTATATCAATAAAAGTGCCTAGACAATTTGGTGAAGTAGTAGTTGTTCTTTTCTCTGGTCAATTATGCTATGCTTGGACAAAGAGCATGCAAAAATGTCATGGATCAAAAGGTAAAGTATAATAATGCAGTGTCATGTCAACACAGTTCTATAGTGTTGTGTTCTTACTTTGAAAAGTACACATTTAGGACATATGCTTTAAATGTCATGACAACATGATTTTTTTTATTGTAAAAAGCCTATACTGTTGAAGTACAAGTTGAGAATAAATGGAATAGTGAGTAGTACTAATGAATTTTTTTTCAATAGGTCCATTTTTTTTTTGGCATTTCATTTGCAAAGAATCAGGGGGAGCTTCATGTTACAATTTGTCCTTAAGTATCTGCATTTATAGGGTCTTTGATTGTTATGCATGCAAGATATTCTCTTTATCCATGTGATTAACAAAGAGGATGGTATATTGGTTGATCCTTGAGTCTTGATTCATACTTTCAACTAGATATGTGTTGGTTAGACTCTCGGCTTGCTTTTTGAAAGTAAGAAAGGCTCAAAATTTTGTTATTTTGACTTTGAGTTTGGTATGCTAGCTATGAGCTAGTATGAATCGTGGGAAGTTTATCTACCTTTAGCTAGATGTACAATGGTCTTCAATAGTGTTTGCTTATAAAGTGATGGTATATTGGTTGATCCTTGAGTCTTGATTCATACTTTTAGCTGGATATGTGTTGGTTAGACTCTTAGTTGCTTTTTGGAAGTAAGAAAGGCTCAAAATTTTGTTATTTTGACTTTGAGTTTGGTACGCTAGCTATGAGCTAGTATGAGCTGCGACTGTGGAAGTTGGTCTACCTTTTAGCTAGATAGTTACGATGGTCTTCAACATTATTTCATGGTATTTCTTTCATTTTCTCCCACCGTGAACAAGTGAAAGAAAAACCTTCGCATACTTTCAGTTTTTCCTTGAGTTTTTCGTGCTAAAGCAATTGATTAATGCTATCAAAAGAATCCTATATTATTTGTTTTTAGAAAACAAAGAATGAAATTATTTTATATTTCTATCATTTGATAGTCATGGGTTTTGTGGTTAATGAGGGTTTTTAGTCATTACATATTATACAAACCCTCCTGTGGCTTTCGACAGTTTCTTTGTAAGTTTGTTACTTGAGATTATATTTTTTGCTCAAATTGAATAATATTAGTTGAAAGGTCAGGTAACCCTAACTTGATATGGTTTATAGTTGTTGAAACTCCTCATTCATAGTGGCTTTAAAAAGATGATTCTAGGTTTTTATTTGGTGTTACTGAAAGAAGAAGATGACATTATAAGACTTATCTTTATCATATTTGTGTACAATAGTTGGTAGTATTGAATATCTTTAAAAGATGGTTCTTAGGAATTTTTATGTGTTCTGAGAAGAGAGAGGAATATGAAGCATCAGACACATTGTGTAAAAGTTGCAATGCATTGAAAATATTTATTATGATTCTCATATTATTGTATTTCAGGAAGATGTTGTCATTCTCATACAACATTCTTCAATGTGCTTAAAGAGGATATTCATAGTCTTCTATTGAAATTCTGGGGTTGCAAAATCTGTACTTCTAGGGTTCTAATAGAATACTATAATTGTGTTGCATTGTAATGGACTCGGTGCTCCTAGAGTTGGTGCTCCTTGGAATGGGTGTTCCTAAATTTGTAAGGGGTTGGTGCTCTAAATTCTTCTTGTAAGGCATTGCAAATAGTGGTTTTATTTAAGCCAATAAGGCATCATTTTGGAGTGGTTTTTGTACCCCAAGAGGGTTTTCCACTCATCAAATTCATGGTCTTACAGTGTCATTTCTTTGTTATGATAATATGGATAGATTGTGATGTTTGTCTTGATTAGTTCGTAGTTGAATGGTTGTCTTTTCATTTTTGCAAATGTTTACACTGAACCTGTTCTATTAATGTTATGAACTTTCATTCAAGTGAAAGCATAAATAGTTCATTTAAGTCTATTCATACCAATGTATTATTCATATGCTTAGTTGATACACAAGTCAAGTCTTCTTGACAAACTGCCATTTGTTTTCTTGGTTCAAGAGAAAACACAAATTCTTATTTTTTGTAAAATTTTGTGACTTTTATAAATCACTGATTCACCTCCCCTCTTAGCAATTTCATCCTTCCAACAAGAAGGTGTGAAAATATCTTCCACTAAGAGGAAGTGGGTAGAAGAGATCTTGAAGGCACATCTTCTAGAATCCTATTGGGAAGAGGATAGTAGTGAGAGTTTTGTTGCAGGGGTGCTTGTAAAGGTAGCAAGTGTTGGTTCTAATTTGTTTTTCATTACAAATTGAGAGTGTGTAATAATTTTTTGGAAACATTTCTTAGAGACATGGAGTGAGTTTTTGGAAGAAGAAGCAATAATTGAAGCCACAAAAGGTGAAACAAGAACTAATTTAAAGGAGTGTTTTTTTCTAAACTATGTGCTAGTCCGGTGGAAAGTGTTGCAAAGTAATGGTGAATAATGATAGTAGAGATAATTTTGTTTCATTAGAAATGGTTGAGAAGCTGAACTTGAAGAGGATGAATCACCCTAAGCCATACTATGTCTCTTGGTTACAAGGAGATCATTGAATTTTGGTAAGTGAACAAAGCATTGTGAATTTTCACATTGGAAGATATAAAGATGAAAGTGTATGTGATATAGTACCCATGGATGTTTGTCACGTTTTGTTGGGTCAAAATTGGATTTTGGATATGGAAGCTATACATAATGGAAATGATAACACCTATAACATAATCAAGGATGGGAAGGAATATGTGTTGAATCCATTGTGGGATAAACAAGAGGAAGTGATAAAAGAAATTGTATCAGTATGCCCTAATAAGTGTATGAAAGAAGAAAGAAAAATTAATGATACAAAAGATAAGAAAGAAGTAGTTGAGAATCCTTTGAAGGAAAAAGAGAAGAAAGAAAACATTCAACACATATGAAGAATGAAGAGAAAGAAGAGGAGATCCTTGTGCAAAAGGATCAAGAGGAAAGAGATGAGATTGTAACTGAGATTGCAAAGGATGAGAAGTTTTCCAGCCCTTTGATAGAAGGTGCATGGAAGGAAAAGAGTGTGGGAGCAGCCCATATAGACCCAAAAGAAGGAAAATCAGCTATAGTAGGTTCTTTTGAAGAGGTAAATTATGGAATTGGAGAGGATAATGATCCATTGGAATACATGGAAAGTTTAGGAAAATAATATCAAGAAGAGACAATTCATGAAAAATTGAAAAAGAGTGGAGGAATTAGAGGCTGTTGTGACAATAGAGTATGTAGAGGTAAGTTGTAATTTTTTCTAAGATTTGTGATGAGGAAGTTTATAGAGTTGCAAATAGATGGGGAGAAGAATGTAGTTGTTGGTTGGAATGTAGATGTATATTTTCATGTAGAGGTTGTAGAGGATGTTGCGAGAGACACTTGGTGGAGGTGGTTAGTTAGAGGTGGGTTTGAACCCACAAACAAGGAGAGGAGTGTGTAAAGTACTTGACAGAGGAGGTCAGGCTTTGGTTGACATAAGTCCATGAGGGGGAAAAGGAAAAGAATTCAATGTTGATGGAGGATGGCGAATCTTCAAGCAAGATACTGGAAGAAGAGGTACAAGAAATAATTTGTAGGTATTAGTTTCAACATGAGAGAATGCTACAAGTTGTTCACAACTTGGAAGAGTAGTTCTACTACTCATCTCCATTTTGTGAGCCTATGCTCAAACTTTTTTTATTGGGTCCATCTAATGTAGGAGCATTTGACTCAAGGGTATGTTTTTTGTGCTTGTAGGTGATGATGAAATGATAAAATTATATTATTGTCATAAATTGATAAAATTTCATATCTTATTTTCATTTTTTTTAATTCAATTAGTTGATTTAGTCTAAAGATTAATGTATATATCATTGATAATGTAAATGCATGCTTAGAATTTAAAATGAAATGAGGAAGATTCAAAGGGATGGAGATGGTAAAGAAACAAAAAGAAAGAAAATAAGAAGGATGAAATGAATGTGCCACATATCAATAAGAATTATTACAAATGTAGAGATGGAAAGGTGAGGGCGACTCACCATATAGTGTGGGGAAATAAAAATTGCTTGGTCAACATTTGAGGGAGGAAGAAGGAGTAGTTCGTGGCACATAAAAATAAGAGAAGAGACTAGATTTATAAGTGCATGGGAGTCATGTAAAAGAGAGAAAGTTTAGAATGAAAAAATAAAATGTATGGGTATGTGTAGGATTATCACGAAAAAAATGGGCCCTTAAGTGGCAAAAAATTTAGAAAAATCAGAGTTAGGCAAATTGACGTAAAAATTTGAATAAGTTATCTATATTAATTCAAAAATATGTAAGAATAGAATCTGTAGCAAATTGAATGTAGTTTCTAAACTACTAGGTTTATTTTATAAAAAATATCTATTTGGTGAAAATTTGAAATTTCAAGCAGTAGTAGTACTTGAATTTCAGAAAAATATAAGAAGTAGGTGTCTATTTGACCACCATAACCACAAAAAATGATATAATTTTTTTATAAGATTTTAGATATAAGTAGAGGACTCATGTCCTGATGTGATGCATATTTTTTGTAATTTTTTCCAAGTAAATAATTAATTATGAACTTTTTATTACAAATTTTAAAAAATATAAAACCCATATGTCTAATCACCTTAACTTGGTCAAAACTTCATGAATTTTTTTTAATCCTATAGTATATGAAGCATAGAATGTGATGCATGTTTCAGATTCAAAAATGTGATATCATTTGAAAGCCATAGATTTTTTAATCAACCTATCAATGATTTTAGTCATAATTCAAATAGAAAATGAATAATAATAATTTATTAAATTCAAAGTAAAGCATAATTTATATTGGTGGAAAGCTAAGAATCTCCTTTAAAAACCTTTTTCATTTCATCATTTTTTGGTAAAAAAAGGCCATCAATCGCATGGGCCATCATATCAGTTACATATCATCACTTTTTGGCCCATCATGATCCTACACATACCTGTATATTTTAGAGTAGAGGAAGAGGGCAACTCCAGTCAAAGAGGAAAAATGGAATAGGAGCTAACATATGGAAAATGAAATAGAAAGAATAGAACATAAAATAGGGGGCATCACAACCATATGAGAAGCAATTCAATCTAAAAATTATCTCTGTGTTGGCTACTAGAATAGGAAGGATAAGCCTCCAACTACATGAAAAATAAGGCATCCTTATTGTGAAAAGCCATCACAACAAGGCAAATAGAGGGATGAATGATAGCAGTTTGAGATTAAAATATGAAATGAATGTTATAGATGTTAGTGCAACATGAAGGAAAAGAAAAAAGTGTCGACGACAATATTTGATAACATAGGGTGCTCCATTGTATGAAAAAAGTTTAGAAATAAATGAAAGATAAAATGAAAGTTATGTGAATGAGGAAGGGTCATGTGAGTAAGCCTGAGGAATGCACGAGTTGTGCCTTATGCTAGATAAAAATAGACATTTTAGATTCAAAATAATGAATTGAATGAGAGCTGTGACTTTGACAAGGGTAATGAAGCAGAGAAATTAAATTAGAAGATTCTGATTATAATTTTCTTGGCCTAGAGAACGAAGAAGTTAACAAATAAATCTATATTGGAGTTAATATTTCTTAAGTGAAATCCTGATTTAGCTTTCATAAAAAAATATAATTGTCAATCTAAATATAATTGTTTTATGTGATCTATGATTTGTGAGAATTGGGTTGTGACTGCTGAGAGAGGGGAGTATCTTCTGTCTTTGTCAACAAGCCATTTAAAACATGCCTTCTTATGCTCCTTCACACTATTCCAAACAAAATTAAAAAATACTTTTCCAAAATTTATAAAAAAGTGAGACTCCCCAATATTTATTAACATGCTCAATAATTGATTCATTTCTAATTAGCGCCTTATAAATAGCTTAGCTTTGATCCCTGACAGTGCAGATCCATCCTTCCATTTAAGGTCACTAGGTGGATCAATGTCTCAATCTAAGCTCAGGAGAAAGCTTGTATCTTTACAAGATTCCAAGAGGCTAGTGCAAATTCTTAAATTGGAAGAAGGAATATTGTATTGACTATTGAGAGTATTCAAAATTTTAAGTTGACCATTAAATGAGATGTCATTGAAGGTCTGAATACCCAATTGAGCCCATTTTATAGTAGAGAACCCCTATAGGAGGCCAAGAGGCTTGTTATTATGCTCTAGGTTCCACCATATGGAGTTTTAGGTTTGACATTTTATATTACTATAAAATAAAATCTTATCCTCACTCAACACAACGCTATGCTTAATCAACTCCCAAGCCTTCCAAAGGATTTTAAATACCAAGGAACCAAAAAGGGACATAGGATGTTTATTGATGAGAATAACACTAATAGAAAACATTTTCCAAGCCTTTTCTTGCTTGGGAGTGTGAACCCCAATCTTAATACCTGCAATAGACAACAAACAAACACATTAGAGGATTCAAATGCAAGTTAAGACCAAGGTTCCCCATAAAATCCATTTAATCATATTCAAAATAGAAATAAAACAAGAATACAATGAAAGATGATGAAAATAAGCTAAATCCTATTGAGAATATGCAAACTCTTGATCTTATGGGGGAGTAATACCTGCAATAGACAACAAACAAACACATTAGAGGATTCAAATGCAAGTTAAGACCAAGGTTCTCCATAAAATCCATTTAACCATATTCAAAATAGAAATAAAACAAGAACACAATGAAAGAAGATGAAAATAAGCTAAATCCTATTGAGAATATGAAAACTCTTGATCTTATGGGGGATTTGGTGCCAATTTGATGTGGAAATTGGCCCTTTCCCAACTCTAATGCAAGCTTTGATGATTTGATGAAGATGTGATCCACTTTGTTAAAGATTCAAGTGTGCTCCAAGATGAAAATCTGCATAACCTAGCTATGAAACCATGAAAATGATTAACTTTGCTATGAAATGGATAAAATTAGCTCTCAATGTGAAGAGAGTAAGTTTTCTCTAAGTTATGGATGCAAAATAGAAAGAGAAGCCTTCTATAAATAGAAGAACAAGATGAAGGAATGAGAAAAATGGATGAATGAGGGGTCATTCAACATCCAATGGGCAAGTACCACTTATAAAAATGTGAGTGGAGGAAGCTTGAGCACATTTTGGAGAATGTGCAAAGAGGTGGGAGATTCAAATTCAAAAGATGGCTTGAAGGATGAGGTGAAATGTGAAATTAATGTCACATGGCTCAGGAAAAGGACTTGTAAGAGATGTTAAATGCCATGTTTGGAGGACAAGACCTTTTGGGGGAGATTTCAAATTTGAGGAATATTCCATCTTTGATGCCTTTTTTGAATGAAAATAGATGATTTATAAATTAATTAAATTGATTTTCATGTGCAAGTTGCAAAATCTAGAGGATTTGATGGATTAAGACTAAGATTAATCATAATTTGATTAATTTAATGAGGATTAGCTGATTTGACCATTTGATTTATATTTATGGATTAAAATAAATCAAAAGGAGATGGAAAATGATTTAGACTTAGTTAAATAATTTTTTTGATTTATTTAGCTAAAGGGGATGATGTTAGTGTTAAAGATAAATTTATTTAATTTAAATGGAGGACTTTAGAGATTAATCAACTAAACTTGATTTATTTGATGAATGGAAGAATACGACTTAATTAAATGCATGATGCCAATTTTGCATGTCTACATTTTTCCCCTCTTTGAAGTAATGTACTTGCTATGGTTGTTCAAAGAATAAACTTACCGTGATCAAAATTCAGAAAATTTCTGATTTTTTTGAATGCCCTAATGGAAAGAAGTACATTGGTACATTGCCCCCTCAAGAGATCGAGTGACAATATTTGATTTGAGGGTCGATCTCATGATAAAGAGGTTCAAGATGGACGCATGGATGATTGTGATGATGATGAAAATGAGATGGTTTTAAGATTCTTAGAATAACCATCTATATTATTGTAAACAACTTAAATGATGATATATCGCATATGAGATGGATGATGTGATGATGCCTATATGATTATGCAATGGATGTTTTATGCAAATGTATGGTTTATGAGATGCTTAGACTAACAGATCTATATTATATAATGATGAAAATGCATTTGAGATGATAAATGATATGCAACATGATGACGGTTAATGGATGCAGGATGGATGCATTAGTGATGATGATTAACTATCATGGTATGATGTTAGCATGGAGAGAAGAAAGAAGAAATGAGATGATAACAAGAGGATTCAACAAGCCAACTTTATTGGAGATGATGAGAGATGGATGATTTTCTTATCAAGAATTGGGACTTTAAAAGGGCTACTTACCTTATGTTTGATAACACACATAAAATACGATGCATCAAGGTATAAAGAACCAGGATGGCATTGTACCTAGTGCGATGGACTTTGAGTCAACAAACAGATAGGAGTATTCTTGTTCACACTTGACATATAGAAACCTTGCTAGGATGTACCTAACAAAGTAAGTATTCACCAAGTTATATTACAAGAACGTCCAACAAGCACAACAGACAAAAGATAATGATTGATGCCCCATTCCTTTCTCTCTAAATCACTTTGATTAGACATCATCGAGAGGTCATTGGAATGAGTGCAATAAGATAAATCAAAAAGAAAAGATCAAGCACACAAACAAGTCAATGTTCTTCATACCTCTAGCCAAGGGGATTTGTTTTTTTTAGATAAAAATTGAAATGATTGCCAAAAGATAATGCCCATTGTAGGAAGGATACATTCTAAGACATGTTAGTGGATGGGGGAATTTTATTTTGTTTATCCAAAGTGTTTTGCCAAAAGATAATGCCTATTGTAGGAAGGATACATCCTAGGACATGTTAGTGGATGGTGGCAAGTTGATAGGTTGTTCAAAAAGGCTATTGATATAAAGTTGATTGACATGTTTGCGAATGATCAAGAGTTTGATTTTGCATTTAAAAGTTTGTTGTCTCAATTTTGATTTTGCGTTTGAACTTTGCTTTTGCTGATTGTTGTGGTTATTTCTGTTTGTTTTGCCAAAGGGTGAGTGTCACAATTTGTTTATTATGGATGATTGATTATTGTGGGTGAAAGTGAAATGGGATGGATGGATTTTTTTTTCAAATATTTTGATGTTTTTGATTTTTTGAAATGTTTTGAGATTATTTCTGGTATTTTTGTGTTTTTTGAATGTCTTTGGATTTTGAGATTTTATGAATGTTTTTGGATTTTGATGTTTTTTCAAATGTTTTTGTGTTTTATGAGATTTTATGAATGTTTTTGGATTTTATGTCTCAGGGATTGATCAAAGATCAACCTTTCCTACGTTTAATCTCAGAGATGACATAGTTTGGATAACATTTTTTTTGACATTTTTTGATTTTATGAATGTTTTTGGATTTTCTGATGTTTTGAATGTTTTTGGTTTTTTCGCATGATTTTGACATTTTGGATATGGACATGTGTGACGATATCAATAATTTGTTTTGAGATTTTGTTGGGAAACAAGCTAAGGTTGATTGATTAAATCGATGGATTGATGATAATAACATTGTTGAGGATACACAACAATGCAAGGATAGTGTTAAGAAACAAAAGGATTAGGATGGATGTCCCAAGATGATGATGGATTGATGATGATAACCTTGTTGAGGATACACAACATTGAAAGGATAGTGTTAAGAAACACAAGGATGATGGATTGATTGGATTTGATTGCTTAGGTTTTTGAAGCTTGGTTTGGAACAAAATATGTTTGAATGATTTGATGTGACATTGACGTGCAAATTAGATGTGACTAATATTGATTGTTTGGATTGATGTTCAATGAAAGATGAAGTTTGATAAGGAATGCCTTTTAAATATGCCATGGGCTAGTGACTTGTATTTTGGCTCACAAATTCTTTGACCAATTTGATTTTATGTTTGCCAAATGTTCGGATCACCACATAAGTTGGAGGATATAGATCAAGATTTATTATCAAAGAAAGATGTACATATCTTCCCCCAATGTGTAGCAATGTTTGAAATGTCATGGATGGATGCCTAGATGGGTGTATGGATGGATGGATATGGTAAGCACACAAAGGATTCCAAGGATTATCTTGTGATAAGATATGGTGTTTAGATAAGGAATGCTCATTTGGATAATGCTTCATGGCTTAGATAATGTTGTATAGGATAGGATCAATAAAAATGACCCATGTCAAGATGTTTACCATAAGCAAGTGTAAAGTGTGCACCAAATTTTGTCAAGATCATGATAATGTGGAAGATGGATGTAGACATAGGAAAATGGATTGGATAAATGGTTCATGGATGAATGGATTTATTATGGATAAGATGGATGAAATTCTAGAATTTATTACGGATGGGATGAGATGCTTCCACTTGAAATGGCACACGTAGATGCTCAATTCTACACATGATGCCTGTTTGCCAAGTTTTCATCATGGTACCTATCCAAAGTGCCACTGTAGTGGTTTTCACTGGAGGATGATTTTTTTCTTTACTATTTTCAATCCTTTTTCTATTTTTTTTTTGGATTTTCATATTTTTTGATATTTTTTGCATTTTTTTGTAAGATTTTAAGCTCTTGTTGAACCACCTAGTGGCGTCAATATAGATGATTTTTTCATAATGTGCCATCGATATCCTTCCTGAAGAAGTTTTTTTACTAAGATACATGCACTTGAATGCAAATTTTGAGATTCCTATTCTGCTTTGTCAATACTAGAGTTGACTCTATCTTTGTGCTCACATCACAATAGGATGCTTTTTGAATCCTTATGATGAAGGGTTGTTGCCAATACATGGTCAATTTGAGAATCAGATATCATGCGTGGAGGCATGGATGGAGTGTTTTTAGGAATAAAAGATGGATTGGTTGATAGTTTGGAACCTTTGACTCTCCAAACTTGGGAAGATGAGCAATGATGGGTGGATATGGAAGTGTGCATGAAATTAGGACCAATTTATTGATATACTTTGTATGTCACTTGATAAGCCTTCTTTTTCTTTTGTGGACATCTTTGATGGATACTTTTCCCTTTTTTATTTTTCCCCATAGATT
This sequence comes from Sequoia sempervirens, assembly GCA_007258455.2. Lineage (NCBI taxonomy): Eukaryota > Viridiplantae > Streptophyta > Pinopsida > Cupressales > Cupressaceae > Sequoia > Sequoia sempervirens. The sequence continues at coordinate 47,778 of VDFB02052624.1, read as the reverse complement.
CTTTGACTGATGGAGTTTGATAGAGGTAATCTTTCTTTGTACTTTTTGGTATCCATGTGTATTTGATTTGTCCTTCATGCTTCTTAGCTTCTCTCATTTTGATAGTGTCCTTTTGATGTTGGTCCCAATTTTTGGATGGGGTGATGGGTGGATGAAGATTCATAATGTGGCTGGTTGTAGTATTAGCATTGGTTTCATCATAAGGATTCTTCATGCTCCCTATGTTGACGTTTGTTTTAGACATAGTTGTTCCCAGTATGGTGGTAGTAGCACCTTTGTTCATTGATTCTACCTATTTTGAGATGTCTTGTTAAGTGAGTCTTCTTTGATAAATGCTTACTATAGATGATGTTTCAATTTTCTGCTTTGCTAACTCTAGAATGTCTTGTTCTGTTTGACCCATTTCTTTGAGTGGATAATGCTAGATATCCTCATACATGATGTCCTTAGTTTGAATTTGGGATATGTTTGATTATGATTTTGATAACTCTATTTGACTGTAGGAATCAATAACCCGCTCTTTTTGTGTAATAATGTCAGGAGTAAAGGAATCCTGTTCTGAATAAAAATCATCTACGTGTCCATCCAAAGAAAGCATCTCATTGGTAGATGGGGGAGTATGTGTTATGTGGATATGATCATCTTGTATAGATATGAGAGTGTCTATTAGATCATTTTAGTATCTTAGAGATATGAATTCTTGATCTTGAGTGACTTCAGAATTGCTTTCCACATGCTTTGGATCAAGTTCTTCACATGGGGTGTTTCAAAGGATGGATTGCTTATAAAGGGTTCATGGATGTCATCATTAGAAATTGGAAGTGGATCAATATCCTCTTGATCTTTGAGTGGACTTGGATCAAATGTTGAGTTGAATATTCCTTCAATATCTGCAATCATGGGGTCAAAGGATGTCAATATGTCTTGGAAAGGACCATTGCTAGACTTTGGTGAAAGATGTTGATCATGTCTTGGAATAAATTCTTGAGATATATCCTCTAACTCATAAGGTGTTGTAGAGACATTTTCAACATGATCATTGGTTGATGGATAACTGATTATCAATTATAGGATCAAATGATGTTAACTTTCCTTTGAATAGATCATGGTTGGGTATTATTGGGAGATTTTTATCATGATCAAAAAGTGACTCTTGATGTATGTTGAGTTGATATTTGGATAAGGTAGAACCATCTTCAATGTGCTCATTAATGGAGAGATCTTGATCATTGTTTTCAACAATTGTGGTGGGGAGATTGCCAATGCTATCACTTGTGGTTGAACCTTCATTGTTGTCCCTAATAGCTATCATTTTTTGATCAATAAGGTCTTGGATAAGATTTTTGAGTCGAATAAAACTTGATGTTGTGTGTCCCTTTTTTTTGTGAAAATTACAATGGTTCTCCTCATTATACCTTGGTGGTTTAACTAGGGGTTCTTGATAGTTCCCATAGATGGGGAGTTTGATGAGATTTTCTTGTACCAATTGTTGCAGGACTGATTCGATTGGTCTCCCAAGTGGTGTGTATTTTTTTTGTTCCCTTGTGAGGTTTGCTATTTGAATTGACCTTGTGGTGGTTGATTTTGGAGATGTGGTGATTGATCTTGGCTCCCTGAATTGACTATCTTGGCAAGTGAAGCAAGTTGATCTAGTGAAATTTGATCCTAATTTTGATTTAGACACCCTTGATATAGCTAATTTGGTTTTTGTTCAAGTAGGTTTGGAATGAAAACTTGTGGTGTTTGCATGGGATCATGGACAAAATTATTTTGGAGAATGTTCTAACTTGGGGTGATGCTTAGATTTGGCATGATAGGTTGAAATTGAACATTGTTGTGTTTGGGAATCATATTGCCTTGATTTCTAAGGTAACATTGATTTTGTATGGCATTACCTTGACTTGGATCAATACATGGAGTTGTTAACATATTGTTTGGAATTTAAACAATATTTGTGTGTTTTGCGAGCATATCTATCCCAAAATTTTCCAAGTGTGGATTTGAAATGTTCATGTTTGGAAAACTTGTACTTGGCATGTATGGATTTGGTGGGATAATGTTGTTTGTTTGTGGACTCATGCATTGAGTATTTCTTTGATATATTTGTAAGTTTGAACTTGGATTTAAATCTACCATTAGAAAAGGTGCTCCAAAATTTAGATTGGGTATACTCACATTTGTTGTACCATTGAGGTTTGTAGGAGATAATGATCCCATGTATGGATTGTATAAATGTGAGTCTTGAAAATCAATTGGCATTGTAAGGCTTTGATAGTTTGGTTGACTTGCTTTACTCATGATGTATGGATGAAGTTTACATTCCATGTTCCTCTTGTGTTTTGAACTTGTTGCAAAAGTGACCTCTAAGGTGTTTAGGGCCAATGATGAGATGAAGGATGAAAGGGGTGAATGATATGGGTGTCAAATTTTTATGAACTTTGGATCAATGCTAGACTTTAGGATTTGATTTTGATTGGTTTTGATTGGATAATGAGCTTGTAAGCCCTAAGATGTTAGATGTTATCTTAGGATGAACTTGTTCAAAGTGGTGATAATTTAACTAAGTGTGTGTGGAAGGATTCATCCAAACACACCTAACTAAACAAATGATTTTGATTTGGTTTAGGGATGTACCCAAGTCTAGATAATGATGTTTTTGAAGCTCTAAAGTTGTGTGTGGGATGAGATGATAAATTTTTGGAATGGATGAATTGTTTGATTTGGTTCTAAATGAACCTAAGAAGGAATTTTTACAAGACCAAGATAGTGAAGAACAAGATTTTCTCTAAATTAGTTCAAAACCAAAAGACCAATGTTTGCATGAAAACCATATGACCAAAAGATGACAAGCACATGTGTGAGGTCCAATTTTTTCATAATTTTGCGTAATGAGTTCTTTTTACCACAAACAATTCTTGATTAGGTTTTGAAACTAGATGTCCAATGTCTTAACTTCTTCTCATTCCACAATGTACATCATGTGGAACTTTGATGAAATCAAGGCAAGGGTTACCTATTGTTTACTTTAGTAGGAGAAAATTGAGATAAAATTCAAGTGCCTAGAAACCTCTAAGGACATGAATCCCAAGGGAAAGCAAGGGCATGCACAAATTTGTTCAAGGATATTTGCTTCTCTTAAAAGGTTTAAGATTTGATGCTCATGTTAAAATGTTTGTTTTCCAATTTTTTTGATCAAGCAATGTGTTATGATTTCAAGAACAAGTACAACCCTATGGATATTTGAGACAATATTTGTTGAGTCCCCACTTAGACAAGTCCAACTACGCTTATTTTTAACGAATGGTTAGATGCTTGACCCCACTGGATCCCCTCCATGACACTCACTTATATTGCGCAACCAAGCATTAGTACCCATGAAACTCCCATTGCATACTTTCCATTTCTACTAAAATTGTAAAAGTGTGGGGCGAATTTAGAATGACTATTCTTGCACCAACAAATAGATAGGGATTTTGGCCTTTCTACAACAAGGGTTTTAATTCATACTTTCCATTCATATGAGTTGATCCATCGAGGTGAGAGACCATTGATGTTTTTCTCATCATAACCAACTGCATGATACTGGCCTTTGTTCCAATACCCACTTTTATATCTTGGCTGGAAATACTCTTGGCTTTAGAGTGTTACCGGTTGGGTTGTTCACTTGGGTGAGTACTTTTTCCCCAAGGCAGGCCCTCTAAGATAAACAACAATGAGAAAACATATTCGTAGTTCGATCAACCTTCGTTTAGAAACAAAGGGAGAAAGCACGCACCATTTTCCACTCACACTCGCAATATGTGTTCAATTTTATACCCAAATTGAAAATGTATGGGCAATTACTTACACAACTTAAGAAAGCATTTTGATTCTCAAGATCACCGCGAGGCACAAGAGAAGTGCATACGTCCTTTTAGTGATATTAATTTGAGTAAGTAATTACAAGACAAAGAAACACTTGTTCATTTTAAATCCTCAAAGAAATGATTTGATTCTTTTTAAAGCACCAAAAGGAAAGATGAAAGTTGTTTGTTCAATTTTTAGCCTCAAACAAAATCTAGTGAGATTGTCCTAAGAGTTCTTTTTAAGCCCTTTGTAGCAAAAACATAATTGTTCTTTTTAGAGCCCAAAATAAATTTAGTAGGTCTTAAAAGATTAAAAGTGACAAAGTCCTTAAAAGAAGGGATTATAATTTCTCCCCAAAGTGTTCAAAAACACTTGATACAGTGATGTGATAATTATTTTTATTTGAATTCCATGCTCCATAATCCTTTAAAACATACAATGAAAACTCCAAATTTTTGATGAAATCAAGAGACAAGAAGATAAGAGGGTTAGATAAATTATTAAGCATAAAAACCCTAAAATTTAGACCAAGTTTCATTGTGATTTGACATTAGGTCAAAATTTTAAAATTTTAACTCTATAAAAATTGATAAATACCTACACCATTATATAGCTTATGAAATTCTACCACATTTCAAAAAAAAAATCTTCGAAAAAGACTAAAAAACGACCAAGTTACAACCATTTTAAGTTTGAGTGAAAAAGAAAGAAAGTCAAGCGGCTCTGTCTGCATAGGTGTCATTGTTTGGAGTTTGAAGCGGTGCTATATGGTGCCACTAGATTGATAATAGTGCTACATGGCACTACTAGAATTTTGAGCAGCTTTGTATGGCATCGCTAGACTTTGAGCGGCTTTATAGTATGGAGTTTGAAGTGGTGATGTATAGTGCCGCTGGATTGATAGCGACACTATATGGAGCCACTGGACTGTGAGCAGTGCAATTTCCTATATACACCCAAAAAAATAGAAAAAAACATGGAATTTGATGAAAAATGTAATTAGAACTTTTGGTTTAGCCCTCCTTCTAGAGCCAAAATGTGAACCCCAATCCTAATACCTGCAATAGACAACAAACAAACACATTAGAGGATTCAAATGCAAGTTAAGACCAAGGTTCCCCATAAAATCCATTTAACCATATTCAAAATAGAAATAAAACAAGAAAACTATGAAAGAAGATGAAATTAAGCTAAATCCTATTGAGAATATGCAAACTCTTGATCTTATGGGGGAGTTGGTGCCAATTTGATGTGGAAATTGGCCCTTTCCCAAATCCTATGCAAGCTTTGATGATTTGATGAAGATGTGATCCATTTTGTTGAAGATAGAAGTGTACTCCAAGATGAAAATATGCATAACCTAGCTATGAAACCATGAAAAAGGATGAACTTTACTATGAAATGGATAAAATTAGCTCTCAATGTGAAGAGAGTAAGTTTTCTCTAAGTTGTGGATGCAAAATACAAAGAGAAGCCTTCTATAAATAGAAGAACAAGATGAAGGAATGAGAAAAATGGATGAATGCATGGGATCATTCAACATCCAATGGGAAAGTGCCACTTGTCAAGATGTGAATGGAGTAAGCTTGAGCACATTTTGGAGAATGTGCAAAGAGGGGGGAGATTCAAATTCAAAAGATGGCTTGAAGGATGAGGTGAAAGGTGAAGTTAATGTCACATGGCTCAAGAAGAGGACTTGTAAGAGATGTTAAATGCCATGTTTGGAGGACAAGACCTTTTTGGGGCAGATTTCAAATTTGAGGAATCATCTTTGATGCATTTTTTGAATGAAAATAGACGATTTATAAATTAATTAAATTGATTTTCATGCGCAAGTTGCAAAATATAGAGGATTTGATGGATTAAGAGTAAGATTAATTAGGATTTGATTAATTTAATGAGGATTAACTGAGTTGACTATTTGATTTAGATTTATGGATTAAAATAAATCAAAAGGAGATGGAAAATGATTTAGACTTAGTTAAATAATTTTTTTGATTTATTTAGCTAAAGGGGATGATGTTAGTGTTAAAGATGAATTTATTTAATTTAAATGGAGGAATTTAGAGATTAATCAACTAAATTTTATTTATTTGATGAATGGACGAATATGACTTAATTAAATGCATGATTCCAATTTTGTATGTCTACAAGGAGTATAATGTTTAATATTGTTCCTCACTAGAACCTTCCAAGGCTCACTACCTTCTAGAGCCTTTACAATCCATTTGTAGCTAATGCCATGTCATGCAATCTTAGGTATTTTATTCCTAATCCACCCTACACTTTATTAAGACAACAATAGGGTATGTGTAGGATCATGATGGGACAGAAGGTGGCAATATGATGGGTATGTGTAAGGTATGTGGTTGATGACCTTTTTTTACCCAAAATTGATGAAACGAAAAGGGTTTTTAAAGGATATTCTCAGCTTTCAACCAATATAAAATTTTCTTTAATTTTGATTTAATAAATAATTATTATTCATTTTCTATTTGAATTATGACTAAAGTCCTGATTGATAGGCTAATTGAAAAATATCTATAGCTTTCTAACAATATTGTGTTTTTTGAATCCAAAATATTTATCACATTTTATGCTTCGCATACTATAGGATTAAAAAAAAAGAATTTCATGAAGTTTTGACCAAGTTAAGGTGGTCAAACATACAATTTTTTATATTTTTTTAAAGTTGTAATAAAAAATTCATAAATAATTATTTACTTGGAAAAATATTGTAAGTTTTTTTTACAACATCAGGACATGAATCCTCTACTTATATCTAAAATCTTATAAAAAAATATTATCATTTTATTATGGTTAGGGTGGTTAGAAAGACACCTACTTATTTTTTCCATGAAATTTAAGTACTACTACATTGAAATTTCAAATTTTCACCAAATAGATTTTTTTTAAATAAAGCTAGTAGTGTAGAAACTACATTCAATTTTCTATAGATTCTATTATTACATATTTTTGAAATAATATAGATAACTTATTCAAATTTTTATGTCAAGTTTCCTAACTCTGATTTTTCTAAATTTTTTGCCACTTAAGGGCCTAGTTTTTCCACGATGATCCTGCAAATACCCACTGAATCTATTTAATTAAATGCTTTTTTCTTTTACCCTTCCCATTTGACCATATGAAATTCCTTCTTTTTTTGTATCTCATTCACTTGATAGCCACTAAAGAACCAAACACATGTAAAGTAAATGTTATATGAGAATAAAATATTTTAACACACTTGTATCCTACCTGCTAGAGATAGGTATTACCTTTTTCCATTTTCATTGATAAAATGGACATGATACAGAACATTGTAAGCATCTTAAACATATTGTACAATAACTAATTGATTCTAATCATATTTAAATTTTTGGTGTTAATAATCAAGGTAATATGTTTGTAGCCCCTCCTAACCAAAATTTGCAAATATTTACTAGTCCTATGCCAAATCATAACATCTCCTTTGTCAAAGATAGTGAAACAAAGAATGCTATGATGAATGCTGACACGAGTGATGATAACACCAAAAACATGGACAATATGATCAGACTCATTGAATTTTTCATCTCGTAATGGCCTAACCAAATTGTCCCTTGACATTGCTTTCTCACACATGACATAATCAAAGATGCACTCGATGGTCCTCTTTACATAGTTGGAAGAATCAATAAAAAGCCTACTAATGGGATAATAATTGATCCCGTCTATGTAGAGAATGTGATAACTGAAGAATTCTATTTGTGTATGAGCTTTATCAAGAGAATTATGAAAAACCAAAAGCATGGATCAAAACATATAATGGTTTTGCTTGCTCTACAATAGGTTCAAGAACTCTTCATTTAAAATTTGGATAAAAAAAATTAAGAATCTCATTCCCCATCATCCCATCATCAGACCAATTTCATGTGAAGTTAGGATACCCATGGCTTCACTCCATGAAATTTTTCCTGTTGGTAATACATAAATGCTTAAAGTTTCCATTTGGCAGTGTGATATTTACTATGCACCATATTGGCTTTAATCTTATGTCTTCTAGTGTGAATTTCTCTTTGGATTTCTTTTGGCCCGAACCTATGGAACCTATTAGGCCTCTTGAGGACTTATTTTTCAAATCATATCAAAAGTTTAAGGAAAAACACATAGAAAAATTATCCCTTAGAAATATGCCTCAAACCACGATTGAGCCTCCTATCCTTGATGAAATCATGATTAAACCAAAATCCCTTCCAAGTAGCAAAGACCAACCTATAAAAAATACTTCACTCATTTCCTATAAGAGACCACGAGAGAGCCAAATAAGTCCCATTATGCCTCCTAAAACCAAACAAGTTTATAAAGATAAAGATAAAGCTATTGAACAACCTCTCATGGTTCCTTCTATTCCTCCCTTAAGGGAAGAAAAGAAACATATCGTTGATAAACCCAATCCTACATAATCACAACTTGAAAATAGAACAAAAATAAACCAAAATGCAAGAGAGCATAGGCATAGACGTCATTCTATTGCTCATTTCTTACAAGCAAAAGAAAATAATAACATAGAAAATAAAAATCTAAACATACTCAAGCAATGCATGATGATTCTCCACCTTTTTCACAACAAGAAAATCCTATAATTCGACCACAAAAAGAACATGAATCTTCCATGGTTATTATCATTAGACCTTTCGTTGTGATAAAATTGTATGATGATAATGAAATTGAAAAAATTCATGAGGAAGTGTATAATGAGTTGAATTCATTGTTTTCCTCTTCTATGAGATTAAATGATAACAACTATGATGATCCTACTAAAAAGAGTGATTCACCACGTGTTGAACTTGGTGATTTTCCTAGTTTGACACTTGACATTATCTTTTTGGCTAGTTTTCTACCTTCTACAAATGATGAACAAGATTGGGATACAAATGAACTACTATAGGATCACCTACATGTGCCTTACTAGTCTTGTCTTTCTTCTCTTTTCATGTTCTTTATGTGATTGCATGTTCGTAATGTGATCCCCCATATTGTTTTTTTTCATGTCTTTATGTTCATTCCTCTATTTGTACCTACATTCTTCTATGTATCATAAACCTTTATCTTTTCTTTTGTCTTGTGTTTGTCCTTTGAATATGATGCAAGGTATCAAAAAATTTATGTCTCTTCCATGTTGACCCAAAATATTTTTCTTTATTTTCACTTACTATGTTTCATTCTTCAAGTTCCATGAGTTATTTGGGGAATGATGGCATTTCTGAGCTCTATAATATCGTTGTAACAAAGATATATGTTGACCCTAAATCTATCTTATGTGTTAAGGATTTTATTTGGGGGCAACTTCTTTTCATGGTGTAGCTTCATTTAAACACATACGTTTGGCATAAGGATTTACAAATAAGCTCTCATATCTTCTTTATTGTTAGCATTTATCATTTGATACTTTAATTTAATTGCTCACAACATGGTGTTTAGAAATTTATTTAAAGTGGGGTAATACATTGGTATTATCATTTGATATTTTTTACTATATCTTATGTTTCATAGTGTGGTATTCTTACATTATGTGATGTGTCTTCTTCTTGGTGATGTCATTGGGTTTGATGTCCTCCAAGAGTACAAACTCCCTGAGCATATGACATTCCTCTTACTAGTAATGCTACAGATTTGATTCCCTTAGTTGTGAATCTTTTATCTTCAAATTTTCCTTTGTTGGAGACATTAGGCATGATGTTCCCTAAGAGGAGACCTTACATGATCTAATAAAAACCCCATTTTAACATTCCTTATCTTATTTGAATTTTATTCATAAGTGTTTAGTATAATGCAGCTTGCTAGTTCCTTGTGAAGCTTGAAGTTACAACCCTTTTTCATGGGTACCAAACATAACACACCTTGCTTGCTAGTGGGACTATTTTTGTTCATAAGTGTTTAACATAACACAACTTGCTAATCCTTATGAAGCTTGAAGTTCATATTGTGTGGTGCCTTATCAAAGTTATCAGGAAGTCTAACTTTTGTATGGTAATGGGAGCCTAATATGATTCTCTCATTTTCCACTTCTGGGGACTAACCTAGTGGACAAGGATTTCACTAGCCCATGTGATCCTACATGGTTATTTGCGTAGTGGGCAATGAGTTCCACTTGTAAACTTTGTTGGAAAAATAGCCAAAGATTGATACACATAGATTTGGACAAATAATTGAGGCTTGATCTACCCCTTTTCTTTTTCTTTCATTTAGTCTTTGATATTGTATGATTGAGTATCTTGTCATTGTTGCATATATATATTTAAGATAGGCATGTGTCTCCTTGTGCCTTTATTGGTTTTACCATGAGATCTTAGATCTTGGGGCCTTGATCATCCTCCTTGACCTTTGTCATCTTATCCTTCCAAAAATTATACAATTAGACCTCTCTTGATTGTCTACTTTAGTGTGATTTTCACACAAGGTCATCCTCTCACTAAAGTGGGGGCTATATGTAGTGTAGAAAAATGTATTTTTTTACATTTTCACACTTTTTTTGGGTCACGCATTAATTAAATTAAACTTAGTTATGCCTTAATAAGCCCTATTTTACATCTACAAGCCTAATAATTTACATTTTCCAAAGGGGAAACCTGACAATAATTAATGCCAATACATAACACTTTACCTTGAGCAATTTGTGTTCCAAGAATAGGGACCTGGGATGCATTCACCGAAATGAGAATGGGCCCTCCATAGTCCTTTGAATCTAAATTGAAAATATGTTTTTGCAGGTATTTTAAGGTCCCAAAATCCATTTTTCAATGTCGGGTTGTAATATTTGAATTTTGGGAAATTAAGGATACAAACCTATAAATACAAGGTTATTTTCTAAGTTTCACCTAGAGATTTTTAAGAGAAATTCAAGATAACTTTGATGAGAGCATTCCTAAAGGTAATATTGTGATCAAGAGCATTCAAGAGAACAATTATTAAGATTTATTATAGTATTCAAGATCAAACCATCATGTCAAAGTCTTAAAAATCATGCATATTTTTGGAGCTAACATTGTGAAGTAGGTTTCAAAGATCAAGTAAAGCATTCAAAGTCATATTTCAAGCATCAAGATCCACATCTAGTGAAGCCATTTCATGCAAGATCAAGATCAATGTTGCATATTTCCAAAGGTTTATTCAAGGGTTTGGTGTGTTACAACATAGCTTGTTCATTTATCATTCCTTTCACATTTCATTATTTCAATTCAAGGTTTAATTACCCAAATGGGGTTTGACCAAGGAAAACCCTCATTCATGAAAAACAAACATTTTTTCCCTTTTGTGTTTGTGTTACAAATTTTAGGTTGAAGAAGGATTGCAGATATTTTGGAGAACAGGATTTGACAAGTTCTCAAAGTTGCAATTTAGTTGTCAAAGTTGTCATCAATTCATGGAAACTCACCTACACATGATTTCCAACATTTGGGTATGTGCAGGTTAATGGTGGGCCAAAAAGTGGCAATGAGGGAAAAAACATGTCTTTCATCGACCGAAGAAACGTGAAAAGAATGTGTTGACATTTTTTAGGCTCGGGTGTCACCATACCAAACACCAAACCTACTTTTACAAATCGGATATCCGATCCAAATCGGATATCCGATTTGTAAAAAGCATATATTAAAAACTTATGTTGCTTTTTTTAAGTCATTCAACTGAGAAGAACCCGCGGGCGCACAGTGCATCCATTCTTCGCGTAACGAATATCTGATTTAGGCTAAATTCGATTTGGAAAGGTAAGTTTTTTTTATTTTTATTTGATTTGATTCAATTTTGATTTAGATTTGAATAATTTCATATGGTTTTTTGTTGATTTTTTTAAAAATAGGGTTTTTGATTGAGTTTTTGTGAAAAAATTGAGTTTAGAATAGATTTTGATAAAAAAATGAATGTTTTTTGTGGATTTTTTTTCACAATAGGGTTTTTGATTGAATTTTTATGAAAAAATTGAATTGAGAATGGATTTTGATAAAAAATGAATGTTTTTTGTGGATTTTTTTTCAAAATAGGGTTTTTGATTGAATTTTTATAAACAATTGAGTTCAAAATAGATTTTGATAAAAAAATGAATGTTTTTAATGGATTTTGATTTAAAAATAGTGTTTCATTTATATTGTCTAATTTTAGATTAATTATTTTTTAAATTTAATTAGGCATTATGGCTGTACCGAAAATGAGAATGCACAAATTCCACTAGTTGAGAATGAAAATCCACCAGCTGAGAATCAAAATGTAGAAATGCCAAATGCTCCACCACCTCCATAGCCATCAATTGAAGACTTAATTCATGAAAAATTGGAGCAATTGAGGGGCATTTGTGATGTTTATAAGAAAATCCCTCGATTATCCCATATGTCAAACACATTGACAAGAATAATTACAAATGTAGAAACCCTCTCCACCCAACATAATGCCTTTCATTCATGGCAAGAAACCATGAGGAAATATTATGCATGTGGATTGTCTTATGATGATGTGAAAGATCTCCAAATAACAAAATACCAAATAGCCTCTTTATTTATTAACCCCAGCACTGGTTTGCCAGTTAATGTTAACAAGCCAAAACTTTCTATAAAATGGTGCACACATAGGGGCATAGTAGATAACTTTTGGGATCGTTGGTGTATGGTTTTTGATAAACCACCCAACAATAATCTTGATGTACCTTTTTACTTTATTAAAAAATTATATGCTGAGTTTTTGTTAGGGCATCATGTCAATTACTTTGACATTAAACCCTTCCAGGGCATTGGTAGAGGTATGCCTTAGGATAGGCCAGGGGCAACTAGAGTAGCTAGGCGCCCATGTGTTCCCCATCCTCCCCTTCCTCCACCACCTTCAGTACAACATCTAGATATTACAGAGGATGTAGCCACACAAACTATCCAGGCCATTCACTCTTTGAGTGGTATTTTGGTTTCCCATGCTTCTTCAATAGCTCGGCCATAGTCTGGTGATCTTGGCGATGGATCCAGTGCTGCTGCATCATCCTCCTTGGGTCCACATATTTGTGTGCCACATATTTTCAATACGTGCCAAAAAATATGCTTGGGTCCTATTGTATAGCCCCCTGAGCATCCATTAGACACTTCTTATTATGACATCTAGGATGTGGAGATTATAGCAAATCACATGCAGGGGAGTGGAGCACAACCTACAGAGTCCTCTCCTGCTAGAGAGGTGGACATTGGAGTAGTTACACAAGTAACATTTAAGGTGTAAATTCATAACTTGCATTTTTTTAAAAATGAATATTAATAAGAGATAGTATCAAGTACTAATATTTATTTATATGGTCTATTTAACAGTTAATGTCTAAGGAGGAGCTCACATAGGTGACTGATAGCACCCTTATGGCCATTTCATTTGGCCTCGACATGCACACAATATGTATTTTCGCACTCACTCATTTACATTTTTTACTGTATATTTGCTTGTCATTTGAATTGTCAATAATGAAATTATATATTAACTTATATGTTTATCTTACTCTCTACTTGTAGGAAACACCTAGTGCGAGCGAGGTGCGATGCTCTCCAAACTATGGAGGCACAGTGTTAGATAAGGGAAAGGTAATTGAACTCAAATTTGATTGAATTAAAATTTATAAGATCTTTTATTGATTATGCATACATTGACATAGATTCATAGTTTCATATGTACTTGTCATTTTTATGTACATGCAGTTGTGAGCTATACAATATTGTTGATAAGTGCCACAACACCCAAAGGAGTAGGTATTCAAACGCCTGAAGGAAAAGGTGTTGAAACACCTCAAGGAGGAGGTGTTGAGACACCTAAAGGAGATACAAAAAAAGATCAACCTAAAGAGGTATGTGTTTATTTTATTTTGTGCTTGTTAAATATGTTCTTATTACTGACAATTCTATGCTAACATGGATAAATTTCATGTTTTTGTTCACATATATAGATTGATGTTACAAAAGTTGGTTTGGTTAGTTCTTTGAGAGGGGTATATTCTAGGACTCCTGACCCTTCAAAGAGACATATATTTTAGGTAATCAAGATTTCAATTTTAGAGTTCAATTATAATTCAATGTGTATTGATTTTTATGTTAATTATTCAATTTTAGATTATATAGTATAACTAATCTCAATTGTGGTTTGAATTTTTCTTGTGCAGCTACCTTCAGAGCCAATGAGTGCTTCAAAGAGGCTCCATTTTGATGATCCACCAGTAGTTTAGGATGAGATAGAAATTTTGGCATCTAAATTTTGAATAGATATCGAGATGGCATATGCCACATATTGTAAAACTTTGTTTGAGTTGGCGTTGATGCCATTTTTGTATATGGACATACACTTGATTATTGGATAATTTGATATATATAGAAGTTGACAATCAAAATTTAGTTTCCTCCTCATGTGCATGATTAAACTCTTTGAAGCAATGGTTAAATATCAATGTACAATAACATAAAAAGAATGGTTAAATATTATGTAGTTTATATTCATATTGCTGATTACATTGCATTGCACATCTTTCAAACTCAAAGCATTATTTCACATTGCATAAGTAACAACTAGATACTCATATGATTAACCCTACACCATCTAATTTTCTTCTTTGTCAACTTTCCCATGCCTTAGTAAATTTGGTGGTCCATTTGTAACCATCAATTTTTTTATATAACATAAATTCACCTTTTTCAAAAAATTAATATGGCTAGACTCCCATATGAATACTAATAATATATCATATGACCATTCTTCATATACTTACTGGCACTTTGTGTCTTCTTAGATGAGCCAAAAGTTGTTGCCCAACTACCTCTACCTTCATCAATGTTCCATATTTTAATCATTCCATCCCAAGATGTTGTGACCATTTGTTGACTAGAAGATTCAATTATTTTAGGCATGAAATGACATCATCATGCACTTTGACCTAGAAATTTAGGAAAAGAATACTATTAAAAGTTGTGAGCTCTGTGAAAAATAGATGTTTATCTGACTGCAACACCATCTAAATATGGATTCTTTTAGAAAATAAAAAGCAAGACATAACTTTTAAACAAATAATTTAATCACAATGTATTTTTCACAAAGAAAATTTGTATAAACCACTTCTCCATAATGGATAGTATAGAAAATAATTGCATTGGTAGAACAAAACTCCAAAACATTTATGATTTCCTTGATTAATTGAATCTTAAGTAGAATCCCCACAATAATTATGTTTTACATAAACCGATAGGAAAACAACATTGCTTGGAAAGTGCATCTCTAATACTTTATGTTCCTTGTACAATAATTTAAATACTTTTGAAGAAGTTATATGAAAATATAGCTTCTTAAATTCTTCTTTAATTTGAAGGTTAGTTTTGATAGTGAGTAATCTATTTCATAGATGGATTTTAGCTTTTGCTTGATTGTTGTGCACTATACTTTCTTCTATAAATAAAATGAGACATGCTAATGCACATTTTCACTATAATTTCTCTATTTTATTCCTCAACATATCTCTCTCTTGGGCTTTGATACAACCCTGTCAGGGCCTGTCCTAATCACATTTAGCCCTTGCAAAAAGAAAAGTTCATGCATTGCTTCTCCCTACACTAGCAGACCCTAGCTGGAGGTTTTATTTGATATTGTCAACAAACATACATCTGGTTGTCTGAATGAATGGGGGAGCTATAGCCTTCCCAATCAAGAGGTCATGACTTGTTAGAACTGATTAAAGCAATTCAATACTTTTTTAATAGGATGAGAACATTTTCCCATAGGATCAATGATAAATGCAATGATCCTTAACTAAATTATTCATACAAATTTCTTAGATTTGGAATAATTTAATGAAAATCAGCCAAAACATTTAAACACGATATTTAGATCTAAAACATTCACATATGATAAATAGATCTAAACATATAAGTTGGTTGGAATAGAGTATTGACTACCATGTCAAAGCTAGTATAAATAGATTTGGCTAAAATAGAGTTCTCTTTGTTGGTGAAGTATATTTTATGACGAATCATGATAGTGGTGTAATTCACAGCCGGATTAGTGATGGACTTTGTTGTTAAAGCTCTCTTGTCATATGTGGCTCCTGTGAGTTCCATTAGCACTTCATTCTTCATGGCTTTCAATACAGGTATGGGTCCTTTATCCTAGAGGCCAATAACATCCCTAATCTCCTCCTTAGTTATCAGATGAGGTTGGTTAGTCCATAGAAATTTATCATGGATTCTCCGCAGGATTGGTTTCACAAATTTGTCATCAAGTTCCACAGAGTTGTAGTTGGGAAGGTTGTTCCATCTATCTAACCTCTTCACAAATAGATTCGAGTATTCAAGTTTTTCCAAGAACCTGTCTCCAGTAAGTTCATGCTGCCAAATATGAACTAATTTGTCATCATTGAACTCCTCAGTGTTTACTCAGATATAGATTCTTGTGTCCTCGATTAGCATAACTCCATGAGGAATTGATGAGAAGGCTCCCATAGGATCATCTTCGTAGACCTTCATAGAATATTTCCTATACAATGGCCTAGGTATTTTTGATGCATTAACAACTATGGGGGTTACCATTCTTCTAATTCTAAATTCAGAAAATTGAAGGAGTTCACAAACCCACGATTGTATAGAAGAGTTGAGTACCTTTTTCCTTCAAAACTAGAGTTTGCATGGTTCGAACTCCAAATATCTTCAAGAACGCTCCAAATGATTTTTTATTTCTTCAAATGCACATGTGATCAAAATTACTTCCACATTATCTTTATAAAACAACGCTCTACCCTAACTCACATTAAATGCGATAGATTTCAAAGAGCTACTAAAAACATTCTTCTTAACACAACAAACCTTGATTCACTCCACATAACATCATGCCTGCATAAATTCTTCTAGTTTCTTTTGTAAAACCTCTACCTCACTATTCCTTACAACATATCCTCATGCCAAGAGCTAACATGCCAAACATTTTTCTATTAAAGCTCCACCTAAGACCTTGCTAGCTCTAATTCCCAAAAGAATTGTTTGTACCAGATGAGGGCACAAATGCATCTATTGTTTCGTGCTCTTCTTTCTTTCTCCAAATTTTGTTCATTTCTTCCTTATCAATTTTCTTTACCGGTTCACTCTACTTTACTGGATTAGTCTTCTTCCCCTTTTTATTCCAACAAACTCTTGAAATATGTCTTGATTTGTTGCAATTGTAGCACACAACATTTCTCTAATTTTTGACTTCTACTAAATTTTGTCCTGCCGATTAATAGTAGCCATTAAAGGATTGATTCACTCTTCCTCCATTAAACCGGGTTCATCATTCAGGTTTTTTTTTTTAGACGGAATCAGGTAGCACAACCCCCTATAAACTGCAGTGCGCCTGGTAAACTTTTTAACGTGACCGGCGGCGCTGGCGCGACATGCCCTCCGGTACCACGGGACGGGGGAGACTAGAACTCGTGACCAGCAGAGCCGCAATGGAATTACTTAGCCAACCGAGCTAGGGCCCCCGCCCATCATTCAGGTTTTTCATTCACTAGCTCTATGTCCAATTTTATTGCAAGAAAAGTATTGTCTAGAGAAAGAACCAAAAAATAGATTCATCCTACTTCTGCATTCAGTTTCCCTATGACCAAATCTAATACAAGAAAAACAAGTACCATTGAAAGATGGATACCTTTGTGTATTAGGTGTCTGATAGGAGGTTTTCTAGCA
This sequence comes from Sequoia sempervirens, assembly GCA_007258455.2. NCBI lineage: Eukaryota > Viridiplantae > Streptophyta > Pinopsida > Cupressales > Cupressaceae > Sequoia > Sequoia sempervirens. Next base: position 30,238 of record VDFB02052624.1, on the reverse strand, counting down.
AATTTCTTTGAATTTATTTTATGCCTCCTTTTATCTCGAGTCTTCTAGTTGTTTACTACATTCTACCTAGTCTTGGAACTTTCAATGGTATCATTTTGTAGACCACATTTGTCTATATAAGGCCTCTATACTACAATCAGTTCATCAAGCATATCGAAGATGGATTTGAAACTATTTTCACAAATGTTTTCTTTCTCCAGATCTACTTTCAAATTCACCATTTCTTGTTCAAGCTTAGTGCATTCATCAAACTTGCTTTACACCACTTTATTCGACATTAGATTTTATTCTTTTCTTTTCCTCAACTTGTGCTTTCAATCTATTAATCTCCTTATTTTCTTTCTTCGATTGCTTAGTTACTTCTCTGTCTTTCCTTGAACTTTTGCAATTGCTCTTTTAGCTTTTAGACACATTCATTTGCCTCTTCAAGATTCTCTTTCAACTATCTATTTTCACTTTCAACTTTATCAAGATCTTCAAGTGCATTCCAAATCTCTTCTTTATCATTTATTTGTTTAATTTTTAGGAGCTTCCTCAAGTTGTTAGGCTTCTCTAGAGGAACTAAGCTCTGATACCAATTGTTAATTATCTAAGATACCGAGAGGGGGTGAATCAATATCTTCTTAAATTTGTAGAACAAATACCATCCAATTATTCCAATACATAGAATAGTAAATAAAATTAGGTTAATTAACAGAGGATGAAATCATTCAACACATGTACACCAATATTTTTATGTGGAAAACCCAAAATGGGAAAAACCATAGTGAGTGTTAGATCACAATATAGTATAACTAGTTATAGAATATTACAAAAATGGGGTGGCTCACTGCCAGGACTCACTGTCCAAATACAAAGGCTCACTGCCTACAAAATTACAAAGAAAGAATGGCTTACAACCACAAAGTGAACTAATAAAATACACCTAACTAGTGTTGATTCAATTCTAGTTATCCTCAATAGACTGACATACTACACTTCATTATCTTCACACTTTGTGCATTCATTACAACTTCATCAATCCTCGCACCATCTTCAAAACTGTTCAACACACACACACACACACACACACACACACACATATATATCTGATTTGTCCTTAAGCATCAATTAGGTCAACCTAATTAGATGTATTTCATATTCATCAAAAATACAAATTGTCGGCTACAAGCATAAAAAAGATTTCCAAAAATCAATTCAACACGCTACATCATGTCGACATAGACTTCATATATCTACAAAACAAACTTGATTCACCATTACATAATTTATCCAATAGGTTGGCTAGGGAAAGATTGAATATCAAAATTGCAATCAATAGAATAATGCTAATACACCATACAAGCATCTAGATACATGAAATATTGAATGTACATGCTCCCATCATTCATAAACCATTTCTCAAAACTGCTCAAGTAGCAATAATCACCAACAAAAAATTATGGAAAAAAACATTGGAGGATGTACCAAAATACCAATTCAGATATCGGACTAGAATATTGAATCAAACTCATACTTGATCTTGCAATTGCAACTCATATATCATGGTGACATCAATGACAATACAAAACAACAAAATGAGATGTTCTTCATTTCTCCAACAGTTTCAAAGCCTACTAGGGTCATAAATATCCACACATAATTCAAAGATCTAAACAAATCCTTCCCAAAGGATGACTTCCCCCTTCCAAGTATTGAAAAGATCATGGATCTAACAATAGAGCATGAGATGCTATCCTTAATGCATGGTTTCTTTAGATATAACCAGATAAAAATATCTCTAGGAAATCAACACAAAATAAAATTTACTTGTGCTTGGAGGACCTTCTACTAGAATGTAATGCCATTTGTTCTAAAGAATGTAGGAGAAACATATCAAAGAGCAATGATGACCATCTTGCATGATATGGTACATACAATCATGGAAGACTATGTGGATGACATTATAACAAAGTCCATCAAAAGGGAAGATCACTTGACCAATCTCACAAAGTTGTTTGATCGGCTTCAACAATATAACCCATGTAGTGTCAAAAAGTGTCATCATGTATATTTTCACACTTAACTTGGGAATGAATAATGTTAAAATGAACTTAATGTCACCCTGATCTAGTGTTCTAATGTGTTTAACACATTCATGCTAGGTCTTGGGCTATTTTTAAGCTAAATAAACTTAAGTTTTCTTTTATTTAATATTGTAAATTGTATTCATTTACACCTTCACATTAAATTTAGGGCCCTTGAATCTATTGTTTCCTTAATCTAAGTGTTGTAATTGTGTTGTGCACATTCACATTGGATTTAGGGCCCTTTTAAGATAAATAGACCTAATTTTTCCTTAATTTGATGTTGTAAAGTATATTTATTTATGCTTTCACATTGATTTTTGGTCCATCTTGCATTTATGACCTCTATATCATCATTAATAGGTCCATAAGACCCTATATTATGCATCCTGACACATATTTTAACTAAAATCCTAACATAGACCTCAAATAGATTTAATCTCTTAACTCCTCGACACTTTCCCTCTCCAAAATGGCCCTATGGGACCCAGACACCACCTTGGGCATATGAGTCCCACCTAGGTAGGACCCATACGCCTCCTTGGGAATATGAGTCCCATTTGGCTCCTTTTTTGAGTTTTGAGCAAGAAATCAAGGTTTTAAATTCAAATTTTATAATGTCAAACTCTGTGATCTAATAAACGGTAACTTGAATGGATTTCCTATATAAAAAAGGTCTCAAATCATTATTTCATTAAGCATTCATGATTTCAAGTCAAGAACTCAAGAGTTAAGTATTCCAATACTTTACAAGATCATCAAGAGAGCATTCAAGATCATTTCTAAGGAATTAAAGGGTAGATTCTTCATCATTTATTGTAGAAATTCAAGATCCATTAGAATTTCAAGGATATAAAGCATCAAGCATGTTATTGATCTAGTGTTGTCATCTTGCATTCAAGATCCAAGGTCATGCATTGTTCTACACTTATCTAAAGATCCAAATCTACATATTTCATGGCCATTTCATGTTAGATTGTTGATTTACAAGACATCATTCATGTTTCATGTTCCATGTTTCATATTTCATGTCCTTATTTCATTATCTCATCATTTGGTTTAATTACCTAAAAGGGGTTTGACCTAGGAAAACCCCTATCCTCTAACAAACAACAAGTCTTTATTCTCTTTGATGTGTGATTGTAGATCTAGGTATCTTGGATCTCGAAGATCCTTTGAAGATTATGTTACAAGATTGGAGATGTTGTTGAAGTTGTCCCCTTATTTGTAAGGTTGTTATCTTCACAAAAAGTCATCTATAGGTTTGAATTCAAGGCTTCAGATCCAAAAACAAGGTGTGGCAGAAAGAGAAGAAATTGGAGAGAAGAATTAGACCCAAAGCTTTAGAAAAATCACACTAGGACTGATACACCACCTTGTACATATGAGTCCCAGTACAACCAATTTTAGGGTTTTTGTAGTTTCAGACGCCCATTTTCTAGATTTTAGTTTCTACACAAAATCTCATATCTAGCACTAAATCACCCATATTGGCATATGCATCCCATTCCGCACCAAAATCAAGTTTTTCAACATTTCAGGTACTCATTCAAGCCTCAACAGGTTTCTAGGTGCACACTTTTGACTTACTTGCATTTCTACCTAGGTCATTTAATTAAGCTTAACATATGACTAGGTTTTATTATTAGATATTACATTTCATTAGTCTTTCCAAGACCTAGCATGGTGGTGAACCCATCCTTAGTCATTAACCATACCCCAGGATAGCCCTATAGTCAGATCTCTTTCCCCTTTCTTGATTGGATTGATATCTCTAGGGCATCCTTGAATGATATTAGGGGAGAAGTCGTGTTCTATGTCCTAAACCATGGATTGTCCGTTTTTCAACTAATCATTTTGGAAAACCTACATCTAGAACACATCATTTCTTATTTGGAGTGCATTATCACCTTAAATATAGTTTGCATTAACTTTGCATTAGGTTTCACACTAGTTAATTTGCATCTAGGGTTTCAAAATCTTGCATTAGTGGAAGTGCATATAGGTTGTGTTTTTGCATCACTAAAAATCATCTAAAATCTACATTTACATTTAGTTCAAACATCATTCAAACTAGAAAGCATAGAAAACACCTAAAATTTCCTAAGCATTGTGAAAAAGCCCTAACTTGGACTCATACGCCCCTCTGGGTGATTTAGTCCCATTCTAGATTTTAAACCACCTTTTACAGCATAAAAAACCTCATTTTTGTGCTTCCTAAGCCTGCTGATAACATATAGTATTAATCTGGAAAGTTTTAGTAACTTTTTTTTTATGTATCTAGGTCAAATCATCCATGTAGTGTAGTCATCTTTTTCAAAAAGCATTTCAAAAATTCATTTTAGTAGTAAAAATCTTCAAAAATGTGGGTCATTTGTTTACATTTTTGAAGAATTGCATAAATTAGATAGTTTACTTTTGCATATTAGCATATTTCCTTTTAAGTGATGTGGTTTCGATATTTAAGAATGGATTACATAAGTACAACATACCCTCTTATGAATTCAATTTAGAGTAGAACAATGAGGTCATTAAGAAACATGATATCCATCCTTCCACTATCTTTCCTAGTTATGAGAACATCTTAGGGAAAGAGGATCAGAACATTGACACAATCCTTAATATTGCATTGCTTATCCCATACCCTATTATCTCTCCCATTGGTGAGGATGGTATGATACAAGAAGATACAAGCATAGATAATCATGAAACCATAATTGTTCTTCTATTGATACCTCTCCTACTAGTAATGAAGGTATCTTGGTGAAAGAAGATACAATCAATGAGAATCATGATAGTATTGATTGTCTCTCTCCTCCTCCCTCTTGGGAAGATATTATGACACAAGAAGATAAGATCATAGAAACATTCCTAAACATCACCTTACCTAGTCTCCATTCATCCCTTGCTTGTGAGAATATTTTACCAAAAGAGAGCCATGAGAATCAAGTTTTTCCTTCTCCTAATATTCCTCCTCGATGTGAAGAGGATAGCTTGGTGTTGGAAGATTCACCTATTAAGAGTCATGGGAATCTTGTTCCTCCCTTCCCTAATGCTCCTACCATTTGGAAAGATCTATTTGGTAAGCATGAAAATCATATTTGTCCTTCTCTTGATGCCTCACCTACTTGTAACGAAGCTACTTTACAAAATCTAACCATGGAATGTGATGAACATCTTAAAAGCTCTCCTACTAGGGTAGATAGTATGGCACAAGAGAATGAGACTTTGAGAAAAAAGGACAATCAAATTGAGCCTTCTCTTAATGTCCCCACTATTGATAAAGAAGATATTATGACCTCCCTTACATGCGATGAAGTCATTTTAGAAGAACCAACCTTTGAATGTAATGAACATCTAGCTTGTATTTCTCCTAAAATATCTCCTCCTAGGGAATATATCATGGTACAAGAAAAGGATAACATTGACAATAATGATATAGTGCCCTTAGATGAAGATTATGAAGTAACATTAGACTCTCCTTCACTAAGGGAAGTTAATATTATTCAACCTCAACGCATCCTCTACCTACCTTCACAAAAACTTCAAACTCAAAACAAATCCAAACTTATCCTTTACTCACCTAAGAATAAAGTATTGCAACAACTGAGTCATATTATCATTGCTCATACATATAACACTAGAAACAATATAAAATAAAGACAAACAACTTCAACATCCCTCTCATTGCCTAATCTTATCTTACTAGGTTCTCCTCGTTTGCCTCCACAAAATGGAAAGGAGTATGATCTTATTGAACAACTAAAGAATACTCCTACTAAGATATCCTAATGGGACCTTATTCAAGCCTCCCCACATTAATCACAAGATGATTCAAAGTGATTTACAACAATTTCCAAACACACAATCAAATGAAGTAGTTATTATCAATAAGGATTGCACCCTAGTCAAATTAGACTAAACTATCCTATGTAGCATGGAAACACTATCAAATTGTGGGTGGCTTATAATGAGAACGAATCTCTAGAGAGGGTTGGTTCCCTTGGTAAATCACCTAAAACTACTAAATTTTCTGAGGAAAGGGATAGAAAGATAACTAAAATGAAAATCCTAAAACCTAAAGGGTGATGCACTAGAAATTTTAAAACTTATTCACTAATTCAACTCACAATCAACTCTAAAAAAACATTTACTCTCACAAATATCATGTGAAACATGCAATACAAAAGTGATCTGCATGAAGGATTGAAACTAAACACAACATGTACAACCTACATAACATGAAAATTTTGCACATAGATTTACAATAATGAGGCATAAAAAGGATTCAATACTTATAATCACAATGAAACATCAAATCATTTATTGCAAATTGACACAAAAATAATGAGATAGGAATGCACTACTAGTTTTATTGACCTAAAAGGAGTTGCATAATCATATGATCATAAAAATCTGAGTTAAAAATTCTTATAAAGTTCTCTACAATACTCAAGAGAGGAAGAAGCAATAATTTGAACTTAGAAAAAACTAACTTTTTCTCCAATATATATCTCCAATAAGTTTCGATGAGTGAATGGGAAAAAATATCAGTTAACTGCTCACCAAAATAGTAAACAAAGTCCCATTTTCAAGCAAAGGAAAAAAACCTCAAAAATAGGGCCTAGAACTTACCCAATATGAGTGAAAATAGGTGGTGAGTTTCTCTCCTAAGTGGATCGACCCAAAACCCAAAAGCACTCAAAAATCACTCAGTTTTGACTGAAAATCAAAAATAGAAAGCTCAGTTCACTGAATCTTTCCAACTTTCCCAATTGGAACTCAAACAAAAATAGAAGTTAAACTGAAAGTTTCTATGAGGACACTCAGTACTTGATTAAATTTTTTGCATTTTAACTGACGCTTATTAAAGCAATTTATAAAACATTACTTTAATAAGGTCTTACAATGTTTTGTAGTTTTAGCTTTTCCTCACTTGGCTTTGATTTATGACCTTGCAAAAATCAAGGAATGTGTGGCATATATGATTTATCTTTTGTAAAGGATTAGTGGCCCACATGGCATTTTATTTGATATAAAAGTCATAAAAAACTTCTAAGACATATAGTCACATGGTTTTATTCAAAAATCATACAAAAGACACTAAGGAATGAAAGCCTTAGGCTTGTAAAATGTGAATTTTTTTTAATACCACCATGGGTATTAATATAAGTGGCATAAAAGTTTAAAATATGTGGAAAAATTCACCAAGGCCAACCACATAGGGAAAGAAACCCCTAAGAAAAAAAGGAGTTAGTGGCCCTTCACTCCACTTCATTTTGGATTTTGATTTTCTAAAAACTTTGCACTGCACTCCACTATGGTCAGGGCTAGGGTTTTCACTTGGCTTTCTGGGAGTTTCAAAATGTTCTTCTACCCAAAACTCATGTGGTGAGTACCTCTCTTAGCAAAAGATAAAAGGATTTTTTGTTGGACCTTCCATTTTTAATGTCTCTATAGGTTGTTAGCCCATGGATTTTCCTTTTACTTATGCATTTTATTTTCTTTAATACTTTTTTGATAGTCTCTTTTGCTCCAAGGCCACCATGGATGGTTTTGGCTTGAACTTTTGGATACTTCCTTCTACGAGATTTCTAAACCTTTCTCTAGCATTTTGGAGGTGGATTTCTTTGTTGAAATACTTGAAAAACACCAAGTCCATGGGTAAGTTTACACTTGTTCAAATATTCTTTTCTCATTTTTTTTTGAAAACATTTTTCTTTTTTGGTTTTACTCATGGACTCCTACATTATTTTGCAACCCTTTGCACTACCACACTTAGCTAGATCTTCGTCTATATTTTGTGACCGATATTGAGGAGTTAAGGTTGACATTTGGGGTGGCATCCTATTTGAGGTTATTGAATCTACATAAATCCCACGAGGTAAGCATAGAACTTAGCCTTCTCATGGATTTTTCATTTTTTTGTAGTCCATGGCCATGGCCTCTCAAAACTCCCAAGTAATCTTTTCATTCTTCTTCACCCATTCAAAATCTCTCTATGTAAAACCTTCGTGGGTTTTGCTACTTTCTAAAATAAAAGAATAAAACCCTAGGATGCGGCTATGAATGCTTACATTAGGGTTCATTTTTTTGGAGAACACTTGAGGGATTTTATCCTAAAAAACCCTAGCCTCTACATATTCTATGTCTTTTATGAAAGAGAAGGACTTTTCTATTTGTCTTTTCAAATATTTTTTTGGAAAACTTGATATTCACTCAATTTTTCTCTTAGAATATTATGTTAATTTGATAAACAAACCTTGTATTTATAGACATTTATCCTTAAAATGTCCTGAAATTCAAACATTACAAGGTGACCTTTGAAATTTGAATTTAGGATTATATAAAGACCACCAAAAACATATTTAAAACTAGGTTCCAAGGCTTAGGGAGGACCCATTCACCCATGGGTGAATGGGTCCCATGTCACTATTCTTAGAACACACATTGCTCAATGTAAGGTGTTATATTTAGGCATTAATTATTGTTGGGTTTCCCCTTCAAAAAATGTAATTTAAATGAGCTTGCAAATGAATTATAGGGCTTATTAAGGACAAATTGAGATCAATTATTTAAGGGGGACCCTAAATAAGCATGAAAGTGTAAATAAATACATTTTACAACACTAAGTTAAGGTACAATTAAGTCTATTTTAACTTGGAGGGCCCAAAAAAGTGAGAAAATGTAAAGTGATACATTTTTCTACACTACATTTAGCCCCCACTTTAGTGAGAGGATGAGCACAAGTGTAAAAACACACTAAAGTAGAAGAATATGCATCAATATGGGTCAAAGTACACCAATGTTAGTGAGATATGATGACAAAGATCAAGGAGGTGGCTAAGCCCTTAGGATCAAAATTGTATAAAAAACCAACATAAGCACAAAGGGACACATACATGATGTATGATTTGTAGTTGTAAGAGAAGATACACAAAAATACAATGTCATAGGCTAAAAGAAAGAAAAAAATGGGTGGATCAAGGCTCGATAGTCTATCCAACTTGATGTGGATCAAGCCTTAGCTATTTGTCCAAAAAGATTCACAAGTGGAACTTGATCTGCACTATGCAAACAATAAGCACACTCACATGGGCTAGAAGAACTTTGGTTGTCCACTAGGTGATCCCCCAAGGATGGAAAATGAGATAATCTTATTAGGCTCCCATACCATACCAAAGCTATAAATACATCCAATAAATTCAATAAGCGACCATAGAAAAAAAAAAAACAATGAACTTTGGGTTGAGTCATAAGGCTTAACAAGTTGTGTTATGCTAAGCACCTATGAACAAAATGAAAGGCTCCATATGCAAGCAAAGTGTGTTATGCTTGGTGGCCATAAAATTTTTTTGAGCTTTACAAGGTTAGCAAGTTGCGTTATGATAAACACTTATGAATAAAATGAAAATAGGATAATATAACATAATATATAGTAAAAAATTTCAAAATGATAATTGCCCAAACTTTAAAGAAATTCCTAACATCACATTGTGAGAAATTACTTTAAAGTAGCAAATGATAAATTCTAACAAGAAAGAAGACATGAGAGCTTATTTGAAAATACCTATGCCAAGTCATATGTTTCCAAATGAAGCTACCTCATGAATAAGGGGTTTCCCCCAAAATTCAATGCTAAAGATAACATAGAAGAATGTATGTCACACACAAGCCAACTTAAGGCATGTTGTAGCATCAATAAGCTTTTCTTTGTAGAATATCAAAGGAATATTCCTTCATCAAATATTGCATAAAAATTTCCAAAGTTGTATTCATCTCTCTTGATACAATATTTTCTTCCATACATTGAAGTATTTGATAGTTGAAGTCATTCCATACCATAACTCATAGGGAGTATGCAAAATTTTTGTTATTTCCTATGCTCTGCTAAGTATGTAGATTATAGTATGAATTGCTTCTATCTGGTAGACTTTTGATAGGTTTGTTTCTTTCATCATTGTCCTTGTTGCTTCCTGAATACTCCTATTCTTCCTTTTAACAACTCCATTCTATTGAGGAGTCCTAGGAGCTGACAAATACCTCTTTATTCATTGAACTTCACATAAACTATTAAACTCATTGGAGATGAAATCTCCACATCTATCAATTCTAAAACTTTTGATTCCCATATCCATTTCATTCTCAACCATAGCATTAAATGCCTGAAACTTATCTAGAGATTCTTATTTTCCTTTGAGAAAAGTAATCCAAGCCATTCTAGAATAATCATCAATTAATAAAATGAAGCACATATCACCTTGAAAACTTCTTATTTTTGTAGGTCCACAAAATTTTTTATGCACCAACTCCAAAGGACCGATACTATATTTTTCTTTGACTTTGAAAATTTTTCTAGCTTGCTTTTCAATATGAAATTTCTTACAAATTGCATTTATAGGTTTTGTAATCTTTTGTAGGTCTCTCACATATTGAATTGAATTGATCTTTACTAGGCTATCAAAAATAATGTGACATTGTCTTCTATGCCATTTCCAACTTTCATTAATGAGTCATAGAGCACATATCATTAAAACCCTTAAGCTAATAAACATTCATCTATCCATATTCTTACAACTAGTGTTTCGAATCATTTTATGATTTCACAACAATCATTTGGAAATACAAGGTAATATCCTTTGGTATGCATATGACCTACACATAAGAAGTTATGCTAGAGACCCTTAACATAAAGAACATCATCTGTATTATTCTTTCCATAAAAAATGATTGAACTGTTTCCACATATCTTAGCAGATGTATCATAACCAAACTTAACAAGACCTCCTTCAAATTTCTCAAGTTTAAAAAAATCTCTTATTACCAGTCATTTGATTTGAGCATCCACTATCAATGATCATGTTCTCTTCTTTGGTGTGAAAATTAGTCACCATTTCTCCTTCAATATTATGACTTTTTAATAGAGTACTTTCCTTCATACATCTATTAGGGTTAGAAAAATTAGTTTCATCATTTAGAGCCATGAACAAGAATTTGTTATCCCCATCATTAGGGTGATCAGATTCATCATCAAATATATTGACATCCTCTTTAACATAATTACTTCTCTTAACTGATTTACGTATGTTCTCCTTATATTTATCTTTTGAAGCTTTGATAGGACATCTTGAAGTATAATGACCAATCTTTTCACAATTGAAACATTTGAAAGATAACTTACCTCTATATTTTCTAGTGCCCCTTTTCAATCTCATCACAAAGTTTGCTTCTATATCATCAACATCATCTATATCTAATTCCTCATTCTTTTTAGCTTTTCCAACATTAAAATTAGATTCATTCTTTGAATCATTTGGACCAAACTCTCTCAATTCAAAAATAGTTAAATAAAAAAAAAATGATCTCTAAAATATAGATTTAAATTTTGATCTTCTTCAATAGTAGAAACTTTATGACTATAAGATTTAGGTAGAGTTTTCAGTACCTTGTTTATTGATTCATTTTCTTCAAGTTTTCCACCAAGGCCTCTGATGGAATTGAGAACTTCATCCACTTTATGAATGTATCTTGTTATATCTTCATCCTATAACATCCACAGGGTTTCAAAATTGATCTTTAGGTTCTACATCTTATCTTGCTTGACTTATTCATCTTCTTCATACATACTCTCCAACTTCTTCAAAATCTCACTAGCAAATTTTGAGATTCATAAATTTCACAAGTTAGCTATTAGAAAGACAACTCAAAAGAACATACCTTTTTTTTCCATTAATCTCATAGGCCTTGATCTCATCATCAATGATCAAACCATTCGTAGGAATAATCTATTCGGACTCAATACACTTCAAACTTCAAACCCTAGCGTAACAAGGAAAGCTTACATACGAGTCTTCTAGAATGCATAATCTAATCCATCAAATAGAAGGGCCTCCTTGTTGTGTGCCATCCTAGATCTACCTCAAGTAGTTTTAAAGCTTTCTTACAATGAACCCTGCTATGATACCAATTATTGAATGTATAAGATAACTGAGAGGGGGTGAATCATTTGTTCATTAAAACATCGAGGCCCTCATTAACATTCAAATCCACATAAACCTTATTACACTTTAATCTATTAGAGTGATTTACCATGAAATAAAATAAAAACACAATAACACTACATACAATAGAACATCAAATTTACATGGAAAATCCAACAAGGGAAAAACCCATGGTGAGGATTGGCTCACTATATAATGTAATTACAACATTGAATACAATAGGATCACTACCGAAGGGCTCAATGCCTAGAAGAAAAGAAGGGCTCATTTCCAGATTATAGAAATGAAGAAATAAGATTGTTGCAATAAGAATTCCATCTCAAAAATATAAAAAATTCTCACCATTATACCACTAATACATACACACTCTCTTTGAAGAATGTAGACACCTTCTGCTCATTTCTTTAAGCAGTCTTTTTCATTAAATATCACACTACACTTCACACATTCATACTTCACATTACAACTCACATCACACACACTTAGTGCATACATCCTCTATCAACTCAATATATATACCATCATGAACCTTAAAAACAATCTACAAGGTCAACTATGCACCTCAAACTTGCAAATTCAAATTAGGTCAGCACCAAAATGGTCTTGCAATGTAGAGGAATGAAGGTGAACCACATCACATCTTAACTTAGACCTAAATTCTCATATAGACACCACACCATGCTTCCACAAACACCGAAGCATACATAAAATTAGTATAAATACCCAAGGTCAGCTAGACTTGTGTAAACACCATTGAACATGTGTTTAAGTACACACTTTATTTTATCCAAGGATGAATCACAAAAACCACACAAAACTCAAACATAATCTGGAATATTCCATCAATATCTTAAAATCCAAAAAACTTGTTTGCAACAACTTTCACCTCAAAAAACATATTCATCTTGTACACTCAGTTAACCTTCCACATTGTAACACATGAATCCAACCTTGTGGAGCAAAAAAAATTGAATAACTTAGAATAATGATAGATATGAGCAATGTAAGCACACTCTTAGATTTGCAAGACTATCTAAACCACATTCTAGAGAAATGGGAAGCAAAACTATTTCTAACTAACAACACTCTTTCTCAGTTCACACACTAGTGAACACAAATTTCTTTGCACAACAATCCATGATAAGAAAATTTGGATATAACACCTATTAACACCTCTAAAAAAAATATCCCAACCACATAAGAAGATCTCCAATATAGAAGAAATGTAGAGAAAAAACTAGAAGAATACTCTACTCTATTGAACACTCTTTACCATACTATTTCCTCTTCTATTCAAATTTTCTCAAAAGAACTTAGAAACAAAGCACCATAAACATCATCTCACCATTTACAACACTTTTTCATCACAACCAAACCAATTTCAATATAACAGCTCAACCACACACATGCCTATCAAGGTAACATTAGAGGTTGACACTAGTGAGACTACTAATGACAACATAATACAAAAATCAAAGCATCCCAAAGATTGACATCAATGAAACAATATAGACCTGTTAACATCAATGACAACACAAACTACATGGAATTCTAACACATGGGTAGTGAATAAGCATAGTCTCTATATGAATCCCTTGTCATCTAATATTCGTATTGATAAGGTGCTTCTAAGAGGGTACTGCCATAGATTTGTAAATTATATAAAATTTTATGGAAAGCTATATTCTACATATATTTTACTTTGATGGCTTATAGTATATGAGAATTCAAAGGATAATTTCAATGATACAAATGGCATGCTAAATTTATACCGGGGATTGGAGATAAAAGAGGGGTGGTTTATGATGAAGAAAATGAAGGTTTTTATGTTTCCTTTATCCATCTTCTAATTGTATTGTATGATGAAATAAAATTAGAAGGTTGTAATTTGATATATGAAGTCTATTTTATGTCAATCCTAGAGTATCTATCATATACAGACAAATATGTCTACATATTTTACATATTTACATGATTATTAGATCTTGACATTTTTTATAAATAAATATATTCTATGCTCTCCAATATACAAATATTTTAAGGCAAGTCTCTTCCCAATAATAGGAGTACAAATTGATATTTTTTTTGCTTCTATCATTTGTAGGTTTAATTGATTTCTCATAGTCATAAAATATAATAAGAAGAAACTTGTGTATCCAAAAATTCACCACCGCCAAACAATTCATTGCCATGGAAAATCTAGTGGAAAACTCATGAATTTTTCAAATGTTAATGCAATGAATTATTCATAGCTGAATTGTTGGTGGTGAATTTTTCACGTGATGTATTTGTCATTATGGTAAAGTTTCCTACAATGAATTGTTGTTGGTGAATAAGCCATTGTTGTTGGTGATGAATTATTCACAACTGAATTGTTAGTGGTGAATTTTTCAAGTGATGTATTTGTCATTGCGGTGAAGTTTCCTACAATGAATTGTTGATGGTGAATTTTTCAACGATAAATTGTTGATGGTGAATAATCCATTGTTGTTGGTGAATAAACTATAATATATAGTTCAAATTTATATTAATAATAAAAATTAAATATAATTTGATTACATTATTGTGTTTACTTCCATGATTGAGCACTCTTAAGTGTAATATAATGTAGACCACTAAATATAGTTATTAATAGTCTTCATTTAAAATTGTAATACATTTTTTTGAATAATAATTATAACAAGGTCGCGTTGCTGCGAAGATCTTGTCAAATGCTAGCAAGATGGTTTTTTACTTGCATTTTGATCAATATAAGATTATGGTGACAACCATTTCTTACCAAAAAAGTAAAAATACATTTTGAGAAAATAATTCTCTAGTGTAACAAACTAAATTTCCATTAAACTTGCATTTATATAAATATTTGCAAGGTAAGGGAAACTAAAAATTTATCTGTGTTCATTGAACTCTGATCCTCAATGGAACACTATCATTATATTTGATTACCACATGTTCTTACTGAAAAAAAATAACAATCTTGTTGATTGAAAAAAATGTTGTAGAATAGTATTACAAAGACATATTTTTTCGCAACATTATGATATGTGCCATTGATTTTTCAAAATTATTTTAATTTCCATTACAAAATCCACCTTGAGGAAAGTTTAATCATGCTTGAAGTCTTCATATGGTTCTAGCTATTGTGAGTCCTAAATAACCCTACTTAGTCCTTTTCATAATGGCTCCTTCAAAAGCCTTAAGCTATTCTTAAAGTATAATAAAGACAAAATTGAGAGTCAGTAATACTTCTTCTTCACCAATGTATAGTATATATAGTTAAATATTTACAATGAAATGGTAACAAGCCCTATACCAAGCTCCTTTGCAAGATCATCCCTCAAGTCCTGAAAGAAGTATTGACATGACTAAGAAACTGGCTATCGTTGAAACTTGGAGTGTTGTTCCCCCATGTAGTGGAGGTTGTTGAATTAAGAAATGCAACCCTTGAACAATTTTTCTTACTCTTTCACAACAAGGTTGAGGAAGGTGGCAACTACTATTTAACAATGGCTAAAAATAGTTCTATAAATCTCTCATCAAACCCTCCTCGATTTCCTCAGCTAACACAGTTAAACTTGCCGAACCATCCAACTTTGCAACAATGAACAAACCCCCTATACCCTTGTTTCTATGTACATCATTGTGCTCTATTGCCCCATACTGTATAGTCTATATTTCTAATCTACATAACTCTTCTCTTTTCCTTTACAATTCATGTCTCTTGCATTAGGTCCATTACATTTGATAGGAAGGTGTATCTTACTTTGTTATCATTAAGACTCTTTTTCATTTATTCAAGTAGGGCATACCTAGTGATGGCTTGAATGGTACTTGCCACCAGTGGAGAACCCAAGAAAAAGGCCAAATCCAATTGGTTCAATGCATGTATATTATTAGGGATGATAGTCCCCCATTTTCCCAATGAAATCTTGATCACATGATTCATCTTGCTTGGATTGTTGTGTTTAGGGAGTCTCCATCTCAGGCAATAAGTATTATGAGATGTGAACAATGCAAAATCTATTTTGTAATTTTGATCAAGTATTGCATGCCTTTGGCTATGATGAGATTGTGAGTATACATCTAAATTTTTTGAAGGATGTGTCCATTGGATATATTTTCAATGAGATGATGTTCAAGTATCAAAGGGACTATATTTGATTAGTCCTCCATATAGTTTAATCCCTCCTAAGATTTGTGTGAATCTAATGATTACCTTGAGAGGATGGTCTATTGAAAAATTTGGTAAAAAATTCTACTAGATTGTTTTCCTAATGGTACCAGTGATTGATTGAAAAGGAGCACAAAACATCAAGCCACTTGGGAAAATTAATTCTAAAATTTTCTTGGATTTGTAGTTTATACTACTTCTATTCTTGATTACAGTGATGTTAATCATGCAATATCCTTCAATATGAATATTATTTATTCCTTTGGTTGCACAAAGTTGGAGGCTAAGAAGGGCCTAGATTTTTTTTTCATTGTTGGTAATAGGGGAATGCTTTTTGAAAGCAATATAAATTAGTTTTTCATTCCAATAATTGATTATAAAACAAGCCTTAGACTCTCCAAGATTTCCTAGGGTTTCACTTTCCAAAGTCAAATAAAATTTTAACCTCCCCAAAGTAAGGGGGCTTCCACTTTATTTTGCTTCTATCAATCTTTCTTTGGTTGAACCTGCATGTCTCTTGAATAGGATATTTTTGCATGTGACTTATTTTATTGAGTTAATTCATTTAATTGGGACTATTAATAGTCAATGCTAGAAACTTTGAGTCACAAATAATAGGGATAGAATATTAAAATACATGTTCTTTTGGACCCTTTTCATCTATTGATGTCTTCCCCAAAGAGATTATTTTATTGATTGGTGACACTAAAGTAGTAGAAAATAAAAATAACAATAGAATACTATCATATCTTCCCAATAGGGTAGCAGAACAACAATTTGAAACTTAAGAACCATGATTATACAAGACTCAAATAGAGAGACCTTCCAAAATTTTCCATAACACTTTATGTATGTGCCCCTAACAAGTTTAGATCAAAACAAAGATTGACAATGTGGCAAAAAATAGCCTTTGTGAGGCCGTCATGTTTCTGGCCATAGGGACATCTTTGATTCACTCAATCTTCAACCTCTTCCTTGAATTGGACTAATTTTGAAGAGTAAACTTCGAAAACTAGCATATTTTAAAGAACATGTACTCAGTTAGAGAGTTTGAATAAAAAATATTAAGGTCACAAAAAATTAAAATAGAAACCAAAATGAGTGGAATCTTCCAAAATGAGGTCGTAAGTCCAAATTCCCTTAAACTATCCAAGCATACTAGAAACGATGATTTAACCTACTATCCATGATTGGCAAGGTTGGTCAACTTGGGTTTACTCCCAAGCATGGTCATGTAGTCAAAACCTAGGTGGTAAAAAACTTGAGCAATATGCATAAAATAAAATGAAAAAGTTAGTCAGGGATAACTGTAAGTTGATCTTGATGTCCAAATATCTTTAAGAATAAGTTTGGTCTTCAAATCAAAATCAAAATCGCCAATGAGTCTCTTCATTGCCACAAATCCTATTTTTTCTATTATGGTTGCTATCAAACGAAAAAGTAAATATTAAAAATGAGTGAGGGAATTTTGAAGCTTTAAGTATGTTTTCTTATTTATTTCATATTCTTAGTTGATTAGCATCATAGTGAGTACTATGAGATTCACTCAGCTCATGAGGAATAAAAAATTTGAATAATATATATAAGCACATTTACAAATTAAAGTGGAAAGCTCCATTGTCTCCTTCAGTGATTGGTGAAGTGGTATTCAAGTCACGTATTGCAAAAAAACCTAGATTCAACTCCTTTGGGATGTCCTCAATGCACATGTTCATATATGACCCAATGACTTCCAACATGATAAAAGGTTAGATTCTTCTAAGAAAAGAAAATGGTGAATTGGGATCTTTCTAGGTTAATATTATATACAAAATTAACGATGTATGGGGGCTTCTTGGGGCTTACAAGAAATTTTAGCTTGCTTTAAATCAAGAAATGTAGCTAAATTTACTAAGATTGAAATTGAAACCACATGCCTCTCCAACCCAAAAATACTCCTTTACAGAAAGCTAGACATCAACTCCACATTCATCCCTACAACAACCATTCAAAATTTAAGCCATAATTTCTTAAACTTGAAGGAAAGAGTTGACTTCTATTTAATTTATCCGGCTCAGCCGGAACAAATCATCTAAGTCTTGAATAGTAAGCCTCTTAAAATACCATAATGGCTGCCACAAATATGAGTGGACATGAATACCTCTCACAAATAAACCATTTCCTCTCACCACTACAAGCAAATATTGTAGTTGTTGGTTTCTTTGATCTGATTTTCAAACTGTCCAAGTTGAAATATAAACAGTTCAAGTTTTTTTGACCATGTTGAGTCCAAAAAAAATGCCAATTTCATATGCCTTTCAATCTGCAACTATAATTTGCACTATGATAATGGAACTGCATAAATCATTCTTGTCGCTCAGAAAAATCATTTGTGAAATATGTTTTGTTATATATTTTGTATGTTTACTTTAACAATATACAAATATTTGTTAAATAGAAAAAATGTTGAGATCTAATTTAGAAACAAAACTATTAATAACTAGTTAAGAAACATGCCTTGCCTATAGTTTCCTTGAAGGAACTAATAAAAGTTGGTAATCTTGAAATTATTATTTTCAACTTTAAATTGCATGATAATCTTGTAAATAACACAAATATATACTTCAGTTAAAAAAGGAACAATTATAACTTTTATTGATTATTGAATCGATAAAGAAAAATAATGTGTTTAATGACATAGAACATCTAGCATAGAGGACTCTATAATTTATTTTGTTTAATTAAAAAATATTTTGCAACAACTAAAAAAATTAATTTTAAGCTCAATTTACAATAGCTCAAACATACAAGAAATACACTATTTATTTCCTAAATTATTAATCAAACATTATTAACATAAAATTAAAAAAATCTTCATAATAAAAAAAATAATTATTGAAGGCTCTATTTAATTTATAAAATTCAAGATAGAAGATCACCCTCTACATTTTTCATTTTTCATTTATCAAAAGTAGTTTAACCCTAACCTCTCCCAAAATGCCTTTATATGTTTGTTTTCTCATTTGAGCAAACCTCTCCCAAAATGCTCTTATATGTTTATTTTCTCATTTCCAACCAAAAAAAACTTCATAATAAAACAAATAATTATTGAAAGCTCTATTTAATTTATAAAATTCAAGACAGAAGATCATCCTCCACATATTTCATTTTTCATTTATCAAAAGTAGTTTAACGCTAACCTCTCCCAAAATGTCCTTATATGTTTATTTTCCTGTCCTTATATGTTTATTTTCCCATTTCCAACCAAAGCTTAACAGACCTCTCCCAAAATGTCTTTATATATTTTCCCATTTCCAACCGTCAAGAAGCACAATGGGATCCACAATATAATACATCCCTTCTTTTAGCTTCCCTTCACGAAGGACAATATGAAAGTGGGAAAAATGGGAAAAATTGCAATATGAAAGTTGGAAAAATGACCCTTTACTACATTTTTTTCAATTCCGCCCATTGCTCTATGTGATAAAATTTTACCTTCTGAAAGCCAAAAGTTCCACATTTACTCTCAAGACCAAAGGAACAAAACAATTTTCACTTGACACGCGAAATCAGAAGTAACATTAATGAAATAACAAGTAATAGAATATGCATCTATCCACAACCTAAAGCATTGTTTTTGTTTTAAGTCTTAACAGATTTGAAATAATTGTAATTTTCCATTGTTATGAAGAACATGCCACTTTATACCTAGATCTTTAAATACCAATATCCATCTATTTATATAGTATTAATTTCTAATCAATAATATATCTTAATACTTTTAATATTCAGAAAGATTTAATCATGAATGTTGGTACTCATAGGAATTTAGTGATTCTTTCTGTTATGCTGTCATGATTTTTTTGTTTGGTATCTTCTTATGTTTAATATTTTCAATGCCCTATGTGCTCATGTGCTTTTGATGAGTTGAAACAATACAAAATTTCAAATCACAGAAAGCAGGTCTTCAATATTACAATCGAATTACAGTTTCTTATATTAGCTTACCACAATGATTTTTGCATGGCGTACCATTGGCTCCATGTGCTTTGTATGAGTTAAAATAGTATCACAAAATATCTCTTACAAGCTTACAATGTATTGTACAAGAAACGCTTACGGCGTGGACTGTGGAATGAGTGTGAATTTTTATAATTTTTCGTTAAATCTCTAATCATATTACAATTGAAGTATCTGACATGAAAATAATGTTGTAGAGCAGCTGTAATCCACCCTTTTAGAGATTCCAGATACTTGCTATCATCTCACTGTTTACTTATGATAGAATTTAAATTGGTGGGGATGGATAACATTTTGAACAATAGATTGTAAATTTTTACTTATAGAGTAATTTTATATATTGTTTTTATCAAAAATAATAAATAATTGATATATTTTTATTGATCAAACTTATTTTTGATTACTAGATTTAGAGTGATTTAAAAATAACTAAATCTAGATTTTGACCATCACTTATGTCTATCATATACTTTTTATATGATTGTTTGATCATTTTATTGATTTTCAATAAAAATATAAATTATCCAAAAAAAAGAATTTATAAATTTTTTTTAACTAAATTATTATTTTATCAAATTTTATTGATATTACATATTATAAAATTAGTCAAATTTTATTACTCGTGCATATTACATGCTATAATATTAGTCAATAGGAATGATAATTATTTGAAAATATTGATTTATTTGCCATTCTCAAAGCCTACTCAATCCTTCTAATTGAAAAATATGAAACATTAAATAAAATTTAAATTTAAATTAGCATAATAAATAGATACAAATACATTAAAAATATCCCCCAATACACAATAACAATTTAGTTAGTTCAATTTGATGACTAAAAAATCTTTCTAAAACATAACAAATAATTTAACATAAGTATGACTAAACATATTCTCATGAACACAATTTGACAATTTGAAATAGATATTAAAAATTTATTACTTAAGGAATAATGAATATTTTTGCTAATTATTTTTCATAATCCCAAATGCAAATATGAAACTTTTATAATTTATCGAGAAACAACTTTTTGGTGGCATTTCAAGGGTTGTTTAGCCATTTTAACTATATACTCTTTAATCAATTCAATCTCTTATTACTGAAATTAAATAAAGCTTCATTTAATCTTATTGAATATATAAAATAAACTTTCATTTAGATGTTATAAGAATGAACGAACCATTAAATTATAGATCATTATAATGTAGTATTAAATATCTAGAGAAAACTAGTGTAATTGTTTATTGTTTATGAAGTGTTCCTAAAATACTAGAAGCCTAGTTTTATTTTAGCATTCATTTTTTTTTTAATGATTTTGTAACTTAGAAGTTATAATAGTCTTTCTTTATTTTTCTATAACTGTAAATTTATACTAATATCATGTACATATAAAAAATGAAAGTAAAACTATAGAATAATGAATAACAATATTACTTAAAAAACAGTTATAAAATAAAGTTATGTTTTAAAAAGTTAGAAATGAAATTATATATTAGATATTATATATGTTACATATGTATTATATAAAGGTATATATTATAATATTATAATATGTTGTTTTAATTAATAATATAATATATTAAAAAATATATTATTTATTTGAATTTGTTATTAGATTATTTTATATATTTGAATTTAATAGAATGGAAGATATAAAAATAGATAAACTAAGTTAAATCATTTATATTGGTAACATCAAAGACAAAAATAAGAGAAAATATGTTATTGAAAATTTTAGAAAAATGAAAAATATGCTACTTATAACACTTTTTTCATGAAGTTACTATTTAAATTTCAAATAAAAACATAAATATTAAAATATATAACATAAATTTTAATTTATCTTAAAATATAAAAAATCTAATTAAAATGTGGTAATTTATTTTTTAGAGTTTAGACTTAGATTTCTATTTTCCCCTATTTTTATTATTTTGATCTTGCATGCTTACATTAACCATAAT
The DNA here is from genome assembly GCA_007258455.2 of Sequoia sempervirens. Lineage (NCBI taxonomy): Eukaryota > Viridiplantae > Streptophyta > Pinopsida > Cupressales > Cupressaceae > Sequoia > Sequoia sempervirens. The sequence continues at coordinate 8,038 of VDFB02052624.1, read as the reverse complement.
TCATTGATACAAGAAAAATATAGGATAGATAATATTTTTTTTATTTTGATCGAATAAATTAAAAATTATAATAAAAGATTGATTCAAGAAAAAAATTATTAAAATTAAAATTATTTATATTAATAACAAACATAAGATAATAAAAAAAATTAGCAACAGAAAGTTTCACTGACCTTTTAAACTTAATTATTATAGTGGATGTCTTGGTATGTAGGGAAAATGAAAATAAGAGATAAAAAGTCTTGGTTGGTAAAATTGGAAAACATGATTATTATAATGACACAATTTTAGATGTATTAATAAAGGTATAAGGAATTTATTCATATTTAAAAAATAAAAATATATACTATCTCTAGCAACAATTTCTTTGGGGCTAGAAATTTATAAATTATAGGTTGAATGGTAAGGCTAACAATTCTTGTTGTGGTTTGTATTTTTCTTCTGTGCTTTGTTTGTACTAGGCCATTGCCCATCTATCTTTCACTCCCTTGTTTATGCTTCTATCTCTTTGCTGTTTAGTTGCTTGCAGTGGATTGAGGTGTCTATGCTTTTTATTTTGATTGTTTTATTGAACTCGCGGGTTTAGGGCCTTCCCTACTTCTTCAATATAAAACAATACCTACTTTAAAGAATTGGATTTTGAAATGTATTTGTTATATAACTACATTTGATAATAGATTGAAAAAATTCAAATAGAAAAATTACTCAAATTCTCATTGGTTAAAATGAGAGCTATTAATAATTAATTAAATTCTTTGCAGCCTATAATTCCAGCAAACTAAAAATTGAATAATTTGATATTACATTTAAAAACAATTTTATCAACTAATATTTTAACCAATATTAAAAAATATCTCGCACTAAAAAATTTCTAAAAAAATGTACCATTTATTACCGAAATAGCTATAATGCTGAAAGGCTTATATAGTGAAAGCAATGAAAGAATATTCTCCCTTAAGAAAAACCTTTTACATTTAAATTGACATCCTTGTTGGTTGTCGTTAGTACTGGAAATATTAAATTTATTAAATTTATATCATAACCGTTTTTTGCATAGCAAAATAGGTACGAAAGTGGATGAACAAAAAAAATCATCAAAATTTTTCCTGTAAAGTCTTCTTCCAAATGTCTGAAGAAGAAAATCCGTGGCCGTATCAATATAAACCATCTACTGCGAGACTCAATGACCAAAATGTGGTAGATTCAAGCCCCAAATTATATAGAAATGGTGTTAGATGTAGCGCTATCAGGCATGTCATTTATTCCTTTCAATTATTTAGTTCTTTTGGTTTGTCATCTCATTTTGATGATCTAATGAAGAAAAAATTACATTAATCAAATAAAAAATATACCAAATCAATGTAAAGATAGTGGTTACAGACCTAACAACAAACAATCAGATGGATTTTGTGGTTCCAATCCATACAAATATCAAGGCACTCGCAAATAGGGATTGTCGACATTAAATATGAAAGGTATTTTTAATGCTTACATATTTTATATCAGAGAGGATTTTATTTCACAAGATCATTTTGTTATTGAATATGGAAGCATGGATCTTAGACTAAACCTCTTCAAATCGCAATAGTAAATTTATTTCGAGGAGCTTCATGTTTGTTATTTAGGGCATTTGAAAATTTGAACATTGTTTCTCTTAGGATTTTGATTGGCATTGCTCCTTACATTTTTTGGTTTGTAGTTTAAAGATATTAAAATGCTGAAGTATCTACGCAAAATGTTTTATTTCTGGTATTATTTTTTGTTTTAAATATTGGTGGTCTTGATATGAAGACAGCTGTGGATTGTTTCTTTGGGTCTCTTCAGAAAGATTTCTGTATTGGGTACTCACTATTTTGATATGTATTTTTGATAACTGAAACCTTTTATACTGTTTTCAGTCTTGAGCATGAACTGCAGCAACAGGGTATTCTGTTGAAGTTTATTTCCAAGTTAGAGTATAAATTTTTAGCTTAACTTGCAGAAGAGTATATGTTTTCCTGAGACAAATTTGCCGCCACCGCCACTGCCTCAGCCTTCTAATTACGTTGTAGAAGGCATCTATATGAATCCTTATCAAGAAAACCCTTGCTTTGTAGAAAATCTTCTGCCTTCCTCCTCTCCAAAGACCAGGAGTGGCTACAATTTTACAATTTTGTAATGCCCCACCAAGCAACCCAAATGGATACTAATATATCTAACATTTATGGCACCAAATTTTTTTAAAGTACTAACATACATCATAATAATCATATATCACATGAAATGAAAACTAATTATGAACTGCATATATCAAATCCCTCGGGTTTTACAAGACTGCATTACTTTTCACAACAACATCATTACATCACATAGATGGTAAGTATACACCAGTACCATAAAATTACATGAACATGTTCAACATATTAATCAAGGGTTACAATATTACAATACCGCTTCCCAACATAAATGGGGAAGACACAATAAAATAGAATGATACATTTGAAATGAAGGAGTACAAAGTTGCAATACTGGATCCAACTCTGGTATGACTCAGGAGTCATTGCAAGGTACATTTTCGCACTTCATGATCGATGTATGGGGACCCAATGGGGTGCATAGCACGTTCCACCCAACCATGTGGACTCGAAGGCCCACCCCCCGTGCTAAGAGATGACAAGAAGGAACCCCAACTAAACCATCATTCAAAACAGAGATACACGACTCCACAACAAGAACCACAATAACATAAGGCAATCTCAGCACAAGATATAACCAACACAAGATGTGCCCATCAAAAGGAATAACCAATTAAACCATCAACATACAAATGCCGACATGTGCTTCTAGAGGCTCAAGAATATCATAGCGGAAAACAAAGCATACATAGTTGTTAAAGGAAGAGTGTCATCGCAATGTTGCATGGGTTACCCTGGCGATTCTTCCTAGGTCCCGGCCCCCAACTTGGGTTACCCTGGTGACCTCTTACGAAACCCGGCCCCACATGCAATCCAATGCGGCATCGATTATCTTACATGAGGACAAGTCAATGATTTCGCCATTCCAGGCCTTCTCAACTCATCTCAAGCCCATACAAGCACTTGAGCCACGAGTGAGGCATTCACTTATATCTTGTTAATGTGTGATTCTATCCAAAACCCCTAATTAAATATTAATGTTTTCACTTGATTAATAAACTTCCAATGAGTTACCCTGATTCCACTTCCGGGTCTCGGCCCCCATTGAAAGCCACTCCCCTTATAAACAAAAAAACTCAAAAGTCACTATCAGGGTAATCCCACATGCACAACATATAAAGCCACATGATAGTTTGCATTAAGCAAGGCAAACACCATCCTACACAAAATCCTCATAACGAATCTATTTTTAAGTGCCAGGCTAAACCCAAACATCAAATAGATCATAAGAACAATAGTTCGCAAAGAACCAAAAATGATGGCCAATAACAAAGCAACTCCTTTCTTTCTCTTTCACTCAAAGACTGATAAATCACTAAAACAAGGGTTTCCCAAGGCAAGATCAACAAGATCTCAAAAGACTAAAGTTTAACCAAAATTTACAAATCAACAAGTGATGACCTCACAACTAAAACTTCAATTCAAGCAATAACAAATATAATCCACCACAATTACCATCGACAATGTCAAACAACAATACATCATGAATTATACCTCAACAAGCATTCACAACAGCTTGGAATTCGCTTTTCAAAAAAAAAAAACCGCAATATCAAATAAACATAAAGATATATAGATGTATATACATATATACATTTCTAATCATCATTGGAAGTCATATTATCCATTTTTATTATAATTAATTTACATGTTTTCAACATCGTATTAATATATTATTGTTTACTTGCACCCAAATTGATGCAAATCAAAATAAGAACCCTATGAAAAGAAAACAAAACTAGTCCTAACAACCACATACTGTGTCTCTTAACAACCATCAATGACCCTACCATATCAGTAGTAGGAGAAAAAATAAAATGTATATCATAAGTGTTACAGTGAACTAAACCAAAGAAAACTTAATACTAGAGTTATCTGTTGATTCAAAGTATTTCTAAGGTAACAAGGTAAGGTTTACACTCAGATCCAACGACCTAAGTAAAGGTTCAATATAGCTACATTCAGATCATCTACGTAATCTCGGTGATCTTATAAGCTTCAAACAGATTGGTGACAGATTGCACAAAAAAAAAAAAATCAAAAAAAAAATCAGAGAAACTATCGAATTTACTACACTTTAGTAAGACTAACAGTTACAGCTGTAACGGATTTCCAGTGGTTTCAGAGAGGCTATTTAATTCTGTACATTAACTAAAAGGCAATTTTCTTTAGATTCAGGGATTCAAAACATATCAACCATGCAGTACTACTGACTACATCCCACAGCTGACCTGAAGCAATGAAAGAGTCTAAAAAGGAAGAGAGACTACGCTAGTGACTCGAGAAACTTCAGCTAGCATACAGGGGAGACCAAAGGCGACGGTATTTATGTAAGGAAATTTCCTTTAGAACCAAAGATTTTAAGCACATCTACAATGTAGTACGTATGATTATATCCACCGACGATCTGCAGCAAGGAAAGAGTCTGATAGGGCAAGGATTTCAAGTATTTGCGGATTCAAAAACATTTAGAGAGGATAAGAGATTTAAAACATTTAAGAGTTATGTGACCTAGATTAGAGAACTAAAGATCTCATGCAGACTGTGGTTACATGCAGACTATACTCCATATTGCCCCAAGGAAAAGCAGATTCTTTTTAACATCCCATGTAAATGATATGCATTAAGTGATTTGAAATTAAGGAGCGAGAAGATGTATTATCACAAATGCCCTTAAAAGTCATGAATGCCAAGTAAGGAAAAACATATAATCTGTTTGGGAAAATCCTCGAGGGAAGGTAATTCTGGCAGAAAGTTACATTACAGATTAGGGTCTAAAAGGATACAATGAAAAGGATCTAAAAATCCCAAGTAATATAAGGCGGTTGTAAAACCAGTTCTGCAGCCTAGACTAGCACCGTTTCTGTTTACAATAAGAGTGTAGGATAATTATGCAACTTCTTAATTCCAATGAATATGATATTAGTTTAAATGCGCCATATCTAGCTCGTATCACCAAACAACAGGAAAACATCAAAAATAATAACACTTTTCCAGAATACTACAATTCCAAACAAAATGTAGTATCAAATGGACTCAAAGGTACTACCTTACTAGTATCTAACACTAATAACGGATGGAGGAGTAATATAAACACTAAGATTGCATAGCCGATAAACATTAACATGAATACTATGCTTATTCCCTGAAGATATTACAACTGGACTAAATACCTGGAATTGTACTATCACCAATATTGAATCTCGTTCTTGTATTCATGCACCTCTTCCTCCCAGCCGTGTTTGCAGCAGGGCCTCAAGAAAACTCACCTCCAGGAATGGCACGATGGCAGGAGGTGCACTGTTGAAACTCTGATTTTTCCCCCGACTCCATGGTTGGTATTCTTAGCTGATCCGGGCGACTGATGGATTCATAGCCTTGTATGTTTATATAGCCAATGAGGAGATTCAGGCATAAATATAACCAAAAACAATTGTAGTACAACATGTCATCCTGCAACTCCAAGCATCCGACACCATGTTCCTGGAACCCTTGTGAAAGCCAAATTGATGAGATAGGACAGAAACTGGCCTCCCGTGATCATAAGATTATTGAGGCTGACAAAAGCTCCTCTGATCTTAGCGGGAGAGGACTCTAAAATATATAAAGAACAGCTAACAGAGGCTACTCCCACCCCTAGATCCACAATTATTCGCCCAACTATCAAAATCCAGGGATTGGGTGATACGGCCACTACAATTGCTCCTATTGCAAACACAATATCTGTAGCTACTATTGCCTTCTTTCGCCCATAGATATCATTGATTAACCCTCCTACTGCTGATCCAATAATAGCTGCTGCAATTGTCACACTCCCTATAGTCTCCAGCATGAATGTGCTCTTGTTTACAGCCTTAAAATCGTCTCGAATGTAGAGAGCAACACCAGATATCACTCATGAAGGGCTTAGTCCGTATTCCCCACAATCCTACGACCAAAACTCAGACCACACCTCATCCGGCCATGTATTTCCCTCGCAGACCATCACAACTTCGTAGGGAAAGCAATGCAGCAATTCCAAATGTTTCTGCCCATGTTTATCAAAATATTTCTGAAGCAATTTGCCCGCCCAAAAGAACGTGTTCCCGATGAACATAACAATAAGAATTCAGCTTATCTGGATCTGCAGGTTCTTTTCTGGTCATAAATATATGAGAAATTCCAAGTCTGGCAAATGAAAAAGGCATTCCAGAAGGCGGCTCCATTGCTAGGGTTTTTTTTTTTTCTTGCCCACTTTCAAGCTGTGCTTCTTTTTTTCCACTCCCTTCAATCATTTGATTTTAAATGCATTGGAGACAGCAGTCCTCCCTACAACGAAAGTCCTTGCTTTTTAATAAAAGATGCCTCCATCGTGTGAATGAGGATTCACTCCTCCCCTCCTAAAAATGCCCAAAAAGCTCCTGTGGAGTTATCGCCACTTCCCTAAAATTAATCCTCCACTACTTTCTGTTGTCACCGACCCCCTCTGTGAGCTTTTTCCGAGATATTTTAATATTCGCCACAAAAGGAGATATTTTCATGCAGTAAATGCCAATTATCATAGACCAGTCGCCCCCCCCAAACTATCAGTTAATCACACATTCAAAAGAAAGTGGTCGACTTTTAGTTACAAGAGGATCTTTTCTATCTATCTCTTTATTAATTGTGGCTTCATATTAAAAATTATATTTTAAATAATTTGTTTATTTTTATATTATTATAACGTCTAATAATAAACAAGTATTTTATTATCACAATACCTATAACTTCAATTAACTATATGGTCAAGATGAAGTGCCGCAATTATTACATTCTATAGACCCGGTACTATATACATGGTTAAACAAATACATTCACAATTATAAAAGAGTCATCCAAAAGTCAAATGCTTAGAATATACGAGAAACGCGGCATCCAGCGACATTATCATCACAAATTAAAGCATTACCAATCACAATATCAACCACCGCGACAACACAATTCAAAAGCGGAAGAACAACCAAGACAATTGACAAAACATAAAAACCATACCGACTGGGTTACACAGAGGGGGTACATATTCTCGTCGAGGATGATGGCAAAGTTGGGAAACCTTCTTGTCAACTCTATTTTTCCACATTATTCCCATTGGGTTTCATGAGGCTCGCCCAGTCCTACCAGAGCAGGTGGAATCGAGGCTTACTACCTGCAATCCTGCATAAAAGCAAACATTGTGTACACCATATATATATCAAATCAACCTAGTGTAGAGGGAATTGTCGTGTTGTATGCCTCTCATGAATGAGTGATACAACATCATCCTTCTAACACTCTACAATTAGTGATACATCATAAACAATCATCAATAACAATTACTAATCAGATGCAACCATAGTATTAAATCCACATGTTAAACATAACCAATTAATTACCTTCATCATCAAGATTTGAAGCTGACTACCTGAAAATCATAAACTAAGATGGAAACATAACACATTAGCACCAGTTATTCATGCTAATTCATTGCCAAGATACACATTTCAGGTTAAACTTCATCATTTAAACATCATGTACTACATTCTATTCATTACTCAATGCAAAATCTCACAATATATGTGTCACAAGATCATAATTTATGGCCTTTTCAGAAACAAAAACATAATTATCACTTCAAAACACACTTAATTTCAGATTTAACACACATTCACTGCATCCACACTCAAATTCACTTCACACTAGAGACACCACAAGACAACTAAAGGGTAACACAAGAGTCCCAAAATGCATTTCGATTAGAAAGGATATGCGATTGCATTGCGCTACATGAGGAGATTACTATCCCATTCCCTCACGGATTTCTGCATCATCGAACCTTCATCGCGAAACAACCAAATACAGACTACACA